>CAJVPS010000138.1:0-34652 GCA_910591765.1 Ambispora leptoticha | reverse complement strand
TTTGTCATTATTGAAAGTTATAGTCTAATTCCCCTCTCTTTATCTTTTATTATTTCAGTCTCTCCCAACCCTATATCGTTAGGGTGAATCAAAGTGAAAACCCACTTACCGATTCGCCGTAACAATATATTATAATTATTATTTTTTTGAAAAATATTAATAGATTATTAAATTTATTATATTAAAAAAATTTTTTAAAATTTATTATCTTTATTAAGATTATTATTATTATTTATTTTATCATTTAATAAAATTATATTAATATCTATTTAATAATATTTTTTAATAGTTAGCAATAGGTTTGATATAGATTTCATAAGAAATTTAATAGAATATCTAATATTTATTATAAAAAGTAATAAAAATAAGATAATGATATAAGACTATTTTATTAAATTTTGACTTGATTTATTAGTAGTTTTAGAAAAATTACAGATCAGATCTATAAAAAACTTTTAAATAATTATATAATTTCTTTTATTAAAGATTTAAATAATAAAATAATATATATTTTTCAAGCTAACAATACTTCTATTCATAGAACTAATTTTGTATTTATTTAAAAAGAGAAAAATTTAATATCTTCTTTTTTATAGTTTACTTAAAGTTCAAATATCAATTTAATTGAGTATTTATGAGATCATTTTGAAGAAAATTGCATAAATACAAATTTATATTAAAAAAATAAGAAAGAGCTGACTTTAATTTTAAAAGATAAGTGATCTAAGATTGATAAAAATATTTTAAAAAATTTAGTAAATAGCATATCTTGAAGAGTTATTGCTATAATTACCATAAAAAAACTTACTTTATATTAATATTATAAATAAAAAGTTCATAACAAGAGAATTTCAAAAATATAAATTTTATTAAAGATTATAAATGCAATTTTTGAGAAAAATTATTTAAATATTAGATATAATTTTTGAATTTATATAAATTATCAAAAGTATCAGATACTTTTGATAAAGAGATATATATTTGAGTTCTTTTAAATATATTTTCAATTAAATTTAAATATTTTATTTAATAAAATACTATTTTACTCTTATTGTAAAACAAAAATAATTCTTATTTATTTTTTGATCTTGGTGAATATTTTCTTAATATCTTTCTAATTCATTTTATAAATATATTATAAAATTTAGATTTGATAATTAAAATAATTAATTATCAGGTTTTTTATTCTTTTTTTTAATTCAATTTAATATTATTAATAATATAAATTGAAATATTATTATCTTGAAATTAATAATCTTTATCGTTAAATTTTTCTTGAATTTATAATAAAAAATCATTTTTTAAGATATTAATATAATTTTTATAGTTCACTTTTCTATCTATTAATACTAAAAAATCAAGATCTTTACTTAAAAAACATCTTTATATTATTATTCTTTCTTTACTATATTTTACAGTTGAAATAGTATTATTAAGATTATATAATATATACAAAAATTAATTAAATATTAAAGTAATATAATTTAATAAAAATAAAATTATTTTTCAATAGAATAATAATTTTAAATATATAATAAATTTAACAAAAAACTAATTTATTAAAAATTTTCAATGTATTTAAAACTATTATTATATAACAAAACTGAAATTTATTACTTTAAATTACTTTTTTTTCTACTTTCTAATTGACTAATCTTCATGTTTCAGATATTAATTATACTAATTTTATTGCTGAATTTCTGTTAAAAGTAATTTATAAGCAGCAATATGAAAATAAATATCAAGCTTGTATAAATTTCTTTTAATTATTTTTTCTAATAATTTAATATTTATTTTGACTTTAAAATTTTTAGTTATTTATTCTAGTATTTTGAGGCTGTTTTAAAATAGTTTTCTTTAATTTTGTTTGGCATTATTATTTAAAATTAAGATTGATCAGAATATGTTAAAAATTCTGTAAATCCTGTTTCTTTGAATTTTTAATAATATCATGAATTGTAGACTTAGAAATACCAAGTATTTTCTTTCACTATGGCCTCCTTGAAATAAATCTCATTCATTTTGAGACAATTCATGTTATTCATTTTTAAATTTCATAAAAAAAAGATTAAAGAAAACAAATACTGATCATGCAAACAAAGTTTAAAATAAACCATAAAAGGTAATTAATTATTCTTTATATAATATAATATGTTAATAGTAATTATGTTATACAATTTTAAAAAAGAAATGTATGTGAACTACTGAATACTATATCGATCAAATAACACATTACTATTCCTTTCTTTGATTATTCAAATGAAATAAAGAGAAAATGCTGGTGGCTTAAAGAAAAATCGCTAATTCATAATTTTAGTAAAATTCACGCGTTGTCAAGAAAACAATCATTGCAGTGAATTTTTGATTATCACTGTCAACTTTATAAATGAATTAATTATTTAACGAGGACAAGGTATGAAAATCAAATTTCCAATGGGTCCCTTTTGAAGAATTTATCAATGTTGATTTTGCGGAAGGATTTATAAAGCATCACCTCGCTATATAAGATCTCGTATTGGATATCTATAAAGGAGTACGGTCTACGATACCATTTTATATTCCTGCATGTGCAAATTTATTTATTGGAAAACGTTGGGAGCTGGTGACTTTAATGCTTTATCTTCGATGATGATGATGTCAATAACTGGTGACTAAATTTTCCGTATTATAGCTCATAATACTAAAGAAGAACTTAAAGAGACCTTAAACTAGAAATGCAAAACTTAAAGGATAAAGAACAATGAAGCCATCTTTTTATAGTTATTTAATTTCATTGAACAGTACATAATTTTCAGGTTCTGCCAATCCTGGAAAATTATATTGCAACCGATTTTATAGAAGATTAGTGTTAGGGTTAAGATCATAAAACATTTTTAGATTTGTTGGATTTTGTTTTATCGAGTTGGAATCGGATGTTTTAAAATTTTTTGTCGATCACAGATGATCAGGACGGGAATTTTGCGTCATATGATGTCGGCCTCTATTATATAATTACATGTAATTTCGTCAATCTTCACAAAAATTTCGATTAATTCCAACCAATAGCAGCCAGGTAACTATATAGATGAAGATGCTCCAACATATAATTTTTTTCGCACCACACAAAAAATATATTGAGGTCATCACTGATTTAAAAGATTTAAAAGAAAATAAATTGAAATACCAATTACAGTATGATATCACCCAGATAATTAAAACTATATAAAATAATATATAAAATAATATAAAGTAAAAGATAAATAACCATAAATGAAATCATGGAATAAAAAAATAAAAAAAATTGAATAAATATAAATAATCAAAAAATATATACTAAAATTAAAAAAAATGTATATATAAAAAAATAAAAAAATTAATAAAATAAAAAAACAAAAGAAAATTTACAATAAAGTTTAAATCTTCGTCGACCAGTGACTTCTGATAAGTCTGAAATTAAATTTCTATTATTCGTGAGGATGATATCATATTTTGAGATTCTGACTGCTTCTTTCGCACCAAGAGAGAAACTGTTCCTCGATGATGATCCCACCGCAACACCAACCATCCCACTCGACTCTCGATTCAGCACTGCCTCCACTCATAAACAACGGGATGACCTTGTAAATGTTGTAAATTTATATTGATTAAAAGATTTATATACAACTGATAATACCTATATCTACTCGTTTCCAGTTTTTAAATTGGATAATAAATGGAATTTGATGCATACCTCCTATTCCATTGTCCCCTGGTCGTCAATAAAATAATAAAAATAAAAACCATAAACATTCACAGTCATATGTCTTGGCCATGAAAGTTTCTCCATTACTTACTCATGATCCTATTCACATAAATTCCCAGAAACATCTGGAAGAAAGTTCGTGGCCACGGAGAACTTTCGATTTCCAAATTTCATTCGGATGTGATAAGATAACACAACAACTCAACAGTAAGACAACTTACACTGTATGTTCACATACCACACCGTTATCTTTTAAGGTTTTCAAAGTTTGTTTTTCTAAACGTTTGCCTTTGGCGTAAGCAGAATTTCTTCCAGACATTGTTAAAGAAAGAATTTGAATGAATTATGTCTGATTTTATATTTTGTTTGAATTCTTGAGTTTTTGGAATATTCTTTTGTTAAACTTTGGCATTGTTTTGAAGGAAACCTATTTTATACAAAAAAATAATACATGAATCTTGCGATTTGATTGGTCTGCCCTTAAAAAAATCACATAATTCGGTGGCTTGCGGTTTATACCATATTTATTTGGTAAAACTGGTCCAATTACAGTCAAGCTAAGTGGTTGGTGTAATTCGTAAAAATTAAATTCGGTTTATCGGGGTTTTAATTAGTGCTTCGGTTTAACGAGGTTTGAACTGTACTCAGCTCATTAAAGCATTCGCCCACTTGTACCTACGCAAAAAATTGAGTATTGGAATACATAGCTCGTTTTTATCTTAATCATGTTCTTGTAACTACTTGCTGATTTCTTCGTTCTTTATCCGCCAGTTGCGAACATAGGACACGGATCGTAACCTTGACCGACATTAATGCGGACATCAAAGGCAACATATACCGATACATGCTTTATTGTTAATCTTTACAAATATGTATTCAAAGAAACCTAAGCTTTGATTACAGAGGTTGCTCTTTTGCCTCAACTTCCTAAATTTTGCATCACCAAATTCAACTTGCATTATTATAAACTTTGCCTTTCTGATGTATTTTTGATGAATGATAAATTGTATTTGCTAATGAATCCATTTGCATACATTGTAAATTCGTATAAAGTTTTTTAAATTCGTTATTACTTACAAAAATACATACAACAAAATTTTAGAGATGCTATGATAAAATCACCAATAATGATGCTTACACTAAAGATTAAGTTACGGATGCCAGATATTAAAATATACACGAATAAAATTAATAAAAATATTTTACAACCAAAATTATTCAATCGTCACATCGTTCGTGAACCAAGTATCCTCTTCTGTATACCCAGAAAAAAGTTCCACTTTATTTATCGGTCGAATTTTAGCTAGCAGTGGTAGCTCGTTAGAAGGGGCGGGGAAAACCTTGTGGTAATCGAATCCTTGATTCGGATTTACCAATTCTAGCTCAAATCCTAATAGAAGACGAGCGACGACGAATGCACAAATGTTTATGATGATTGATTGTCCATCACTTTTGGATTGAAAAAAAAAATAAGGTAAGATTTCTAACGAAAACAATCGAATTCGATGCACGTAGACCTAATTCCATACCTTCGATGTTTTTCGCCACATCCAAATGGAGTCCATTCGAAGCCAGTCTCTATTTCAGAAATCTCATTTTCAAATCGTTTTGGATTAAATACTTCGGGATCTTTATGTACATCCGGATCGAACCCTAATAATTATACTGTATGTAATTAGAATTTCTAAAATTTTGCATAAATGCACTCACGTACATGTATATACAAACCTGTTGCCCATAAACCACCAACAATTGTTTTTCCTTTTGGAATTTGATATCCACAAATTATAAATTCTTTTGCAGAAGTTCCTATTAATTAAATTCATTGTCTCGTCGATTAAAAATTATTGTTGTTTTCGTTGTTTTCATGGAGACAAAGAAACAAAGAACCAACCAAATTGAAATGGATTAATCGGAAAAATTCGTAGTGATTCTTTAATGACATTGGTCAAATTAGGAAGTAAGAGATTGATTGACAATATATCATTTTGCAAAGAACTTTGATTTTTTTCTAATTCCGTCATGATATTCGAGTAGATTTCTACACATTTTTAAAGTATCGGGATGAAAAATCTATCATAGTGTATAAGAAACAGAATACGCAAGTAAATACCAGATTTCTTATGTTGCAATAAACAAATTAATGTAGCAGAAATTGCAGACGCGATTCGATGCAACGAAAACACCAAATGCTGAATTTCCATAATAATTGTATCGTTTGCTAATGGAGGTTCGACAGTCATCAAATGTTTCATTGTGTCGTTATATCTTTCTGGATCTGAACGGTGTTCGGCCAGACGTCGGTGTGAGAAGTCACGTAGTTCCTTTGAGAAAGTCATTCCCTTTTTTTAGGTGGATAAAACAAACTTTATTAGCATTTAAGTTATTATTACTTATTCATTAATTTAAATTAACCGATGTGAAGGTAATTTATCCCTTTATCATCTGTTTTTCGCTTAGTTTATAGATTGAATGCTAATGCATGATAAATTATTATTAGCAACCTTTAGCTCACTTGTCATTTTATTTATTTTCCTAATAAAACCACTGTCGGCTTCGTGACTCCATAAAATTTGAGTTATTAGACGGACTATAAATGCTCGTAATAATCGCTCAAAATAAAATGTCGTGTATTTATATACTTGGGATTCTACTCTTAGATCTTGGAGGAAAGAACGTGTACCGTTGCGTAATACATTGAAAATATGGTTTAAATGATCCGTATCATGTATCGCTTCTAAAATCGTCTCTATAAAGCATTTATGAAACGTAACAAAAAAAAAAGAATCAATAAATTTGTTGTATACATAGAATGACTTGATAGATAATGAACACACCATTACTATTTCTATGCTCTTCACCATCCATCATATTTCCCAGAGTACTTGAACCATTAAGCAAATAAGGATTCAGGAACGTTGACACATTTCCTCGGATCACGTACCGCTCGTTATAAAATGCCTGGATCCCTTCAATCCCTGATAGGTGATAAATTTCGTGTTTCTTGAATGTGGCATCAAGTCCTCGTATTTTTGCTTTTACAACTTTTCCCTGTCTCGCAAGTCCTTTTGACCATTCATAGACGGATCTGGCGATCTTTATAGTGTCCCCAAACAATGGAAAATTAAATTTACTCCGTGGGGGACTTGTATGTGTTGATGCTTTCTTCATTATTCTTTTTTTAAGAGTAGTATTTACCATGGGAAAGCGTGTGGGTAATTATGTATTTGCGTGTGTAAGTGTGTATATCGATATATAACTGATAAAATGAATCAGCTGCATTTATATATCTTTCATTTTTTTGAGTATAACGTTATTTATTGTAGTAACTATATATGGTACGTAACATAACATAAAAACCATTCCAAATTGTGTTTTATGGCGACAACATACATTACACTAACGCAGATATTTTGAAAAAATGATGTCTTATTTGTAGCATAAAATTTCGAAACTTTTTCCCGTACCTGTTGCAGCGTTATGTAACGATATCGATATACATGTTGCATGTATGTATGTTAAATTATAAAGAAACCGAAAAAGGTGTAAGTGAGCATAGATCATTTTTTTGTAATTTGTTTGCTTGTTTGTTTTTTTTAATGATCATGTAGATTCCTTTTTGAGACTATTTTATCGTCAATGGGAATGGAATAGTGATAGTGCAAAAAGCGGCAAAAGTGTGATTACATATGGCTTTAATAAATAGCATTATAGACTAATTTTTTACCATTTATTCATTCGCCTACTGAGAGATACAAGTCACACTACAGTCGATGACAACCAGTAATTAACTACCTTCTCGTAAATATTCCAGAACGATTCGTAAAAACCCCGAATACGAATTGAAATTTGATGAGTTTTAGCACATACCGATAACTTTTGATGGGTTTTTTTTTTCAAGAAAAGGCAATATTCAACGAGAGTTATGCGATAGAGTGATTCCTTTAAGCCCAATAAATAAAAGGTTTAAAAATAGCTCATTCAATACACATGTACATGTATGTATATACACATATACGTATGTGCAATCATGCAAGTGAATAAACTAATGCTTTCCGATTCGTTAAATGTATGAACGCGCACACCTAAAATATACCAATACGTACTTTACTTGAGAAGACGAATACTTTTTCTTTAGATAAAACTTGTTTGACTTCATATTAAAACCTTATATTAAGAGACATGTGCGAGTCAATTTTTTCCTTATGCAAGAATTCTATTCCTATATTTATTTGTTTTTTAAATTTGATACTATGTACAGCCACTTTTACTATGAAAACAAAAAGAAAATGGAAATAACGTTAACGTAACGTTAATTATAAATGAAGTAATTGAATTGACTGATCAATTCTATTTTTTATCGAAATTGATAATATTAATATTGGAATAGGAATTTTATTAATCGCTATCCTATTTATATCATACTGGCATGATCAAGAAGTCGCTACAAAAAGAGACAGAAATTTTTCAATGGAGTAGATTCAGTTAACTTTGGTTCATGAATTTACAAAACATTACGTACAATTCACGTTGCTTTAGATAAATTAGTTGCGCTTTTGTTCATTACTCTCAAGAAAAAGTCAACACCAATACTGTGTTCCCTTCTCCTAGACAAGTTTTGCGGATACACAAAATATAATTAGATTCTTATCAAGTTAGAAAAAATGTATAACTTTATATACGATTCCACATTTATGTGCAATGCAAGTTGCGTACATGTTTAAATAATAAATGTTTTTTTTCTTCTATAATCTGTACATGTATCGTTCGTTATAGAAATCAGAGTAAATCTGGTTATAATGGCATTTTAAATTTTAGTTTAATTGCCTGGATATTCAAAGCACTTGTATCTTAATGGAGGTTTTATAAGGCATGGTCGTACGATTACAACGAGCTAAATGATCGAAATAATATGCCCAAAGATGTGTCAAAATCATTACGTGATTCAAAGCATAACGAAAATTTCGAAATGTAAAACATGATATTTTATGGTTCCTAATACATGCACATGTATTTGATTGGCGCACTACTTGCGACAGTAGATATTTCTAAAATTACAAGCATTTTCATTGCAACGGCAACAGTATATTAATTAATACCAAAGAAAGCAAATTATGATAACTTTCAATATGTTAACGCTCTTTTTCGTAGATAATAATTGTTGCTTGTTTCGTCGTTATTTTCAAAATGGACCGCTCGTTTATTTACGCATGTTGGATACAATTATAATATAAATCTGCCCGCATTTATACATTTAGATCTTTTACCAGCCAGTCAAACATGAGTTAGTTCACTTCATTCTCCTATGGTCTAAGTGGATCGATACATGTAGCAGTACTTATAACAACACGTACTGAATACTAATATTTATATCTATTACAGCATTTAGTTGCATCCCGTAGTATATCAAAAAGTAAATTATAATTGTCTTTGTCAGTTAAAGGAAGCTATAAAAATTGTTGCATATACGTATTTCTCTTATTTTATTTAAACAGACTAAAAGTGTTTTTAGCATAGTCTAATGCCATTACATATGAACTTGTACCTATTTCGCGAAATAACACTCATGAGCATTATTTCTAACATCCTTTGAAAATACCACAAAATAACGGTCATGGTGTCACGAAATAACGCACACCTTCATAAGGACGACTCGCCTATTTTTTTTTAGTATATATAAAATTTTCTATATAAAATTTTTTTTGCTAAATTTTTAATATTAAACCTATAACAAATAATATATTTAATTATAATTAAAATCATCTATTTCTGTGTACCTATATTATATACTTAAATTTACATTTTTTATTTATAGTTTGTTTCTTATTTTTTTGTTTAATTCATAGCATTATTAATAAGACCAATTTGTATTAATCATTTTCGTACTATATTTACAAAAATAGACTCACAAATTTATTCTTATTATAAATTATTATTTAAATTTTCTATTCTAAAAATATTTAATTAATAGTCTAACTAGAATTTTATAATAAAATCTTGCAATGGTGTTATCATATGGTGCCAGCCAGTGTTGTATATTTTGAATGTCCAATTCAAATTTAATTCATAAATATGATAAATAACACTTTCTTAATTACATTCACGGATTAAATTTTGATCCAACCATAACGATAGCATTTTTTCGTTTGGCCGATCTTTTGTATTGCATAAGTTCATAAAATTAAGCTACATACACGAAAATAAGGGTTCAAATTTATTTAAATTATAAATTATTATTAAAAAAACACAAATATACTTAAATTTCTATTCTGAACATATTTACTTAATAGTATAAAGCAATTTTAAAATAAAATTTTGAGATATTGAGTCTACGGAAATAGGCCTTATTTTTTAATATTTAAAGTGTATCGATATGCATACCCTGTCAGCACTTTGAATATTACAAAGCAAAATAATGAGTTTTCCTTCCTGAAAAGCTAGGATAAACTGTTCTCGGGTTTGATTATTAGTTGGACCGATACTTAATCCTACTTCTTTTTTTTTTAATAATTCGGCTCAAGAGAAGATTCGCTACGGCCCTGTAATTTATCTAGTACGAAGCAGAAAATCGACACTTTGTCTCGGAAAAACGCGCCGGTGGGCATTATTTCGCGGAATACAATATCTCCGAATAATTTTTATTGCGCTGAATGGCAAGTCATCAATTTTAATGAATATCGATTCTAGTCGGAATTGCTAAGTATATTTATCACGTGAATTAAAAAGTGAAACGTGAAAACGAGATTTATCTGTTAAGCTATCCAATTCTGGACTTAATATTAAATTCATAGAAATATTTATTTCTCTGAATTTTTTAATAGATCAGTTGAATCATATTACTTAATCTCCAAAAACATGTCTCTAGGATTTTTTGAAATATTAAAGATTATTTAAAAATGTTTGGAATTGGGATATTCACGATGAAAAATATATATTAAGAAATTTGTCTTTAGTCATTAATTAAAACTATTCAGTTGATATATTTATAGTTATTCTTAAAGTATCATATAAGAACATTTTGATAATAATAAAAATCAGTTAAAATTTTTAAATTTAAACTTTTTAAAATCCAAAGCTTCTAATATGTAAACTAATTTAAATTCTATTTAATTTCTGCACTTACACATTCTATATATGTAAATGTATTTTGAAAATCGTACGAAAGTTTACATGTACTGTACATGTAATTAGAATATTTCACTAGTGATTAACTAAATTAGGGATTTTTTCGCGACCACGCCCCATTTCAAGATGCACATGCTTTGCATTGGTTGCGTCCACGTAATGCGTAACTAAACAACTTCAAACATATTTAATCGTTAAGGCAGGTTCAGTCGCTTCTTATAAAAGAACATGGTGTCTTGAAGTTTGCAAATTCCTCATCTTTTACCCGATAGTTGCCCTTTACCAATAATTCTTTTTCTTTACAGTCAAATATAAATCTAATTTTATAATTTATTCATAAAAAATATTTAAAATGACCAGCAAATTTGTATATATCTCTGCTTTGACTTATGTCTCTGGCTCCTGTCTCCGCCTCTCTACTCCAGCGACGTGATGGTTCCTTAATGGAAATGCTAATGTTGGCAACTTTAACGGCAACAATAATGGAGACTGGAACGATGATTCCTTCAATGGAAATGGCAACGGAAATTTCAATTGGGGTTGCTGGAACGGAAACGGCACCCATTAAATTGGTTTATAAAAATCCCATTTAGTTAATTTCTCGCCATATTTGTAAATATTAATAGAAGCATTAAAATTTTTACGTCTATATTAAAAAATCATTTATATTCTGAATCGAATTATTTCGATACATGTAAGACATTACTAGGGTTAAATTGAGACATATATAATTGCTTATGCAAAAACGAATAAATAATAGTAAAAACAAAATTTAGGCTTATATGATTTGCTTTTACAAATTTTATTTACTTTTATAATTTAAGCTGTCCAATCAAGAGAATTAACGATAAAGAAAGTTGATATGATCTTTAGCGAAGCATAATTGAATAGGGTAGGTTTCATCCAAGGCTAAATAATACTAAAAAATTACAAAATTACAATTTATCCATTTTTTTGCCCAAGAGCAAGTTACATTTCCGAATATATCTCATGTTTTAGATTAGTATTGCAAACAAATCGGAGAGCTAAATAGCATGAAAAAATTAAACTAAACAATCATTAGTGTTCTGCTAAATCATTATGTAATGAATCAGAATTTATTAATGAAACATTATCGTATACTCGTGAAATAACGCCCACCTGCGCGTTATTTTGAGTATGCCCATGTGTGCGATATTGTTACCGTAGTAACAATAAATTCGTAATTCATTCCTTAAAATCGTTAATATTTAACAGTTTGTCATTGTCTTTAGATAACGATAATAATTTGTGATTGTTATTTCTTCTAATAATGCGCTTTATGATTATTAAAATCCAACGCTTGGTACTGATTCCTTCCAAGTCCGTTTCTCTCTTTAATTTCCGTCAATACTCTTCCAGTTTTTTTGTTATAGTTGAAAGACACCGAAAAATAAACCAACATGTAATTTTGTGACTTAACACCTCTGAAAAAGAAATTCTTTTTTTAATAACAGATTAAAAATCAAACGAAATGTAGTGCAAACTTATCGTAATCGCATAGCAAGTTCTTGGCTTCCCAATAAGAACAGAACAACCGATATTAATTTGTGAAAATTCTTTTATTGTTATTCACCTCTAAATCTTGCTTACAAGTGACTTTTATTTCTTTTGTGCCTAACATAAATTGATAGTGGAAGAATTCCACTCTAAATAAGCCACATTCATCTTTTGTATTTCATTTTGTTGGCATTGGATAAGTCCAATTATTGAATTTGCTCCATGCCTTATTTTTAATTGTCAGTTTGTTAGCACGTATATAAGTCCAATCTCTTTTTATCATTGTTGGTAGTAATCAGAAATTAGTTGATTATTTCCTAAACCTCTTTTCCTTATTTCATATAGTAGGCTTCGTAAAAACTACCATAGGAGAACTTTAGAACGATTAGAGAACCTCTCTTCTTGTAAATTATAGTCCACCATTGTGTTGCGTCCTATTTTCTTTTAGATCTAACATCTTTAGAAGGTAGCGTAACAATAATCGATTTCCGATCCTGTGTATTTTTTGTAAATCCTCTGCTATATTGATGCACATTATTTGGGACACATATGGGCATTATTTCGAAATAGGTATGTTATTTTAAAAAGTGCGATTCTCAAAATAACGCCCATGCCGCGATTATATGGTAAATATATTTGTTTCTAAAAATAGATTCGGACTATTATAATACGTCGTGGCTTACGAATACTCACTAGTAATGGATAGAGATTGAACAGATCTGATGCAACCGTTCAGATGTAACTAATAAGCTTTATCGACAACACAAGAAGTGAGCGAGTAAATGGAACACTTGTGTTCAAAAGCAACATACAAGAAATGGAATCCAGTACGAAATCCTGAACGAACGGCATTCTGAAAGAACGAAATTAACAGCATCCAGTAGGATAATTTGAATCCATGGTAATAGCATAGTGCTGGCAGCATATTAGTTACCATAATAACATTGCTTTATTTGTCTAATCATATAAAAATTGACATATAAAATATTGATAAGTGCAAGCGTTTCTAAGGTAATGTTATAAATCTTGATAATATAATTTTATGCTCTGTATTGGCCATACCAGAGTTTTACGATTTCATTTAATTTTGTAGAGATTCACCAAGATTTTGACCAACTGGATCAATTCTAGGATCTTTCTAGCGAATTACGCTTTACTTTCCTTCATTACTTCTTGTGTTTTCCTCTTGCGCTTACAGGCTCCAATCTATATGATCCATGATTCATATTGGATATATTTAATTTAATTACAATAATACATTACCCGAGCGCCTGGATATTTTTTCCTTTTTTCAACGCTGGTGTGTAAAGGTATAAGGGAAAAGGCATATTTGAAAGATTCCAAAGGCTTCTTTATTAGAACTTCTTGCAACTCTTGAAGAAATTGCTAAGGGTATTACAATTTTGAAAGTGATACTTCAAAACTTTCTTATTTTTCTAAATAATATGAAGCTTTAGAAAATTTAAAAGTTAAGTTATTAAATATTATAATATATTAAAATTAATATTAATTAATATTTATATTTATAATTTTATTAGCTATTTCAAATTTATCAATAGCAATACAAATAGATGAAATATTAACTGCAAGATGGAAAAAAATTTATAATTCAATTATACTGATTGCTTATTTATTGGATTCACACTTTTTTGAAAGATGATTACCAAATGATGACATGAATAAAATCTTAACTTTTATTAATAATTATATTCTAATAATAAAATTATTATTAGAAGTCAACTTATGTACATAGTGAATCTGGATATAATGAAGTTATTCATTCTATCTATTTTTTTCAGTATAACCAGTTTTCATTATATTCAGGTAGAAAATTATATTAAAAAAATTTTGTGCATCAAAACTTCATTATAAATGAAAATTTGTTTTATTTAGATTTTGTTATATTCAGGTTCACTGTGTAATATAAAGCAAAATCAGATCTTTTTAGCAATATATTAGCATGAGAATATATTGATAATATTAATTCAATTACTTGGTGAATTGCAAATTTTATACAAGCAGTATCTGAATTAATATAATTAACATGATTTATCTTAATAATTCCAATATTATCTGTAGCTTTTGAATATAACTGGTCAGCTTTTTTGCAAATATTCATAACAAAAAAAGAAATTAGTTAATTAATATGCATGTTTTTAAATTAGTTTATATTATAAATTATAAATATCTTCAAATAATCAAAAAAAAAATTAGCAAAAAGTATTAATAATAAAATAAATATTAATTTATATTATACTGATAATAAGAGTAATAAAAGTGAATATTAAAATAATAATGAAAGTAAATATTAGGTAGATAATGAAAATAAATTATTTAATATATTAAATAATAATAATAATATATTAGAAATATCAAGTAATATAATAATTATTAATAAATATATATAATAGTTATAAAAAATAAAATCATTATTAGTTTTTATGAATTTGTATCATATATTTAATTACTATATATATATATAAATTATTATATAAATTATTATATAAATTATTATATATATTATATATATATATATATATTTGTCTATTTCTAAATATGAATATATAATAAATAATTATTAAAAATATTAATAATATCTCAGAAGTTTATATTAAAGATAATTAATTCTTTATCTTTTAATTTATTATATCTCTAATTATAATTTAATTCTTAATCAAGAATCTAAAATAAATAATTATTTTCATATTCATATTAAAAAATTTTTTATCTTATTGTATTTTTGAAAATATCTTAATAGAATTCTTTTATTTTACAGATATTTTTCTTATTACAAGCTTTCAATAGTAAATTTAAAGAAAATAACTTGTAATAAAATTATTAATTAAGTAAAAAATCTTATTGATTTTAATAATATGATAAATAATTAAGCAGAAGTATCATTGTTTTTTTATCTTTTTTAATAATAATTAGCAAAGTATTAATAAAAAATTCAATTAGCAAATTTTTTTTTGATTTTTCTATATATAGATTTAATTTATATTTAATTTATATTAATAAAAATATATTTATAAACTTTCTTTATATCAAATTTAGTATAAGCTTAAAAATAAATTTCAAGTTTAGTAATTAATAATTTTATTATTACAAATATAAAGAATTTATAGTACTTTACAAAAGTATCTGATTTTTATTCACTTTTCATAAATTATATATAATATATCAAATATTTTTAAGTATAAAGAATATTACAAATACTAATTATAATATCTTTTATAAATTAGTAAAATTTCTATATTAGATATTATATATTCATAAATTTTTATGTCTTAAATATAATTAGTTATTTCTAGAGATAGATAAATATGCATATAATATATCACTATATATATTATACATACTATATATAATATATATATATATACATAATATATATATATAATATATATAATAATTTATATATAGTTATTAAATATGTAATATGAATTTATAAAAACTAATAATAATTTTATTTTTTATAATTTTTATATATATTTATTAATAATTATTATTATTACTTTAATATTTCTAATATATCATCCCTAATATCTGATATATTAAATTATTATCATTCTGATATTTATTTTTATTATTATTTTGATATTCACTTTTATCATTCTTATTATTAGCATAATATTAATTGATAATTATTTTATTAATACTTTTTTTGATAATTTTTTTGATTATTTGAAAAAGTTTATAATTTATGATTATCATAAATATAAAAATACATTTATAAACTAATTTCTTTTTTTATTATAAATATTTGCAAAAGCTGACCATTTACATTCAGAAACTACAAATAATATTAGAATTATTAAAATATATTATACTAATTATATTATTTTAGATACTACTTATGCAAAATTTACAATTTATCAAGTAATTAGATCAATATTATCAATATAATCCTATGCTAATATATCACTAAAAAGATCTGATTTTGCTTTGTATTATATAAGTTAACTTTCAGATAAATTAGTATTAAGTAAGCTTATATTAGCAATTTCTGAATTTTCAAAGCTTATATCAAAATATAATTAATTAACTTCTGTTAAGATATTTGAATATATATATAAATGTAACTTACACTGAATTACTGAATTATTACATTAATATTTGGAATTTTACAATATTTACATTCTGCATACTATTGTCAAACTTTAGTAATATAACTAATTTGATTAAAATATTCTTATATAGAGCTTCAAGAAGCTATAATAATAAAATATATATAATAATAAAGAGATATTTATTAGCATCATTATATGTATGTTCCATATAAATACATTAATTTATTATTATTTATTAAGTATAAATATCTTATTTAATAATGATTTATGAACTTAATCATATGCATAATTGTGTATGGATATTTATGATATTAGTTAGTAACTATATATATAACGCATATAGGTATATCTCTAGTTATTTTATAATACATATCTCAATATCTAATGATCTAATTTTTGATATTCAGTAACCTGATTTGAATAAAAATATAACCATTTGATTTATCTAGTCAACATCAAAATATTGCATCTTAAAGAAGCAAATTCATTTTTTTTGACACTAACCAAAATGAATTGGTTTATTTAGAATATAGTATCTTGATTTCTAGTAATCTAATTTGAACAAAAATATACCATTCAATTCATCTTAACTAGACAAATCAAATGATATTATTTTTGTTCAAATCGGATCAAGATACTACATCCTAAATTGACTGATTCATTTTTATGGCTATCAATTTCTAATGAATTGATTGACAAATATGTACTTTATCTCGATGTTTAGATCCAATTTGAGTGAAATACTACCGATTTGCCTAGATTAGGCAAATTTGTATGGTATTATTTCGCACTCAAATTGGATTACTAAATGTTGAGATATTATGTCTTAATGTGACTAATTTACTGTATTTGGGCATGAAAGTTTATGAACATACAGTACCGATATAAGAGCTATAAAAGGTATCATGATCAGCATTTGTAATGTTCTTGTGCTCAGAAAAATTTGGTGCATTATACATGATCTATGGAAAGTTAGAAGGATTTGAATACTTTTGCGGCTGATTGTAATGAAATTTCAGATCAGATATAGAATAATTCTTAGATTCTTTGAAAAATCTTCAAAAAAATCCAATAGCTTAGCTGGAATCAATAAATATAGCAACATCTAAGATTTTAACGATGATTGGTCGGTGTTTATATGTCGAAAAACAAAATTTATTAATATATACTAATTATATGAATAAAGAACTTTACTATAAGCATATCATTATACCATCTACATGTATTTCGAATCATGTCCATGTAAGTAACATCACGTGTATTTTGTGAATAATGATTCATTTTTGAAATTCCGTATGCTTTGTGAAAATAAAACTTATTTTTTACTTAAAATTAATGAATCACTTTATTGCAGGCAGAGAAAGTTGTTTCAATCATTTTATCCTGAGCTTCACATAATTATCATAAGGGTATTGGTATTGTGATTGAATTTCAATCTACAAGAAATTAACAACTCAATTAGTTCAACACTTTCAAGCCAATCAAGTTTCATATCAAGGATTAGAGCATACTTACTCACTTTCATTCTCATTATCTTTGTCTGATAGACTAGGATTTATCATTTCATGATTCTTAATATCTTTTTCTTACATGACTTCAATTGCTTTGGCTAGAAGTCGAATCAACATCCATCGGATTGATTTTTTTCGCGTCCGTTTCTTGTTTCTCTTTTTTCTCATTACTTTGCGACAAAGATTCAACATCAATAGTCTCCAAAAAACTTTTACAGCCATCAGAATGTAGTACAACCACTTCTTTATCTATTTTGGACTTTGATACTTTGGCTGATATAATCATGTGTATTATTATTGAGATACATGTAAATGCTTTTCATTAATTCATCGAAGTCCAATTAAACTAAAGGGAGGAATAAATAATATTATTATTAAGACATCAATTTTTATGTCACATATAAATGCGAAGTTTACACGTGCAGTTACACGTCACATACGTAACTTCACGGTTACACACAAGCGGGATCTCAGAGGACGCACCAAAGGCTATTAAACCAAATTTGACAACCATTTCATTTCATCCTATAGACCACATGGGAGCAGATAACACGCAATTGGGCCATCCAGTAAGAACATCCCCTTGATATGTGGTCCCGTCATAATAGTAAAGAAGTAATAATATCTCTGATACATAGTGCTATATAAAGTTTGTTTTCTTGTTCCGTATCTTTTTTTATAAGTAAAGATAATATAAAAACTATATAATAAGAAAATAAAAGAAATAACATAGAAATATATTGGAAGTATAATTGAATTTAATTATTATTATTTATGAATGGGGATTTATAATAAGGGTCAATAGATAGATATAATAGGGTAACGCTTGTCTGATATAGAAAGCTATTTTGCTTCTATAAATATAAAAATAACAAAAATATCGAAAGTGTTCGATCTGGATTTAATATTTTGCCACCACGAGCTAAAATATATATTAAAAAATTAATCGTGAGGCTGTTTCCCGCACGGGAGCATTAAATCCTAACAGGCACTGATATCAATAAAAAAAATAAGATATTAGTAAATAAATTAATATATATATGATGTTTGCATTTATCGTTATACGCACATTTGGCGTTTTATTTGGCAGCAGTGGAACCAACACCATTAGAATCGAAAAGAATTGTTACCTTGCCCGCTTAAGACTTCATTCCATGGTTATTGTTGTTGGTGCTGGTGATTTAGCGGGAGGATTTGAAGCAGATTGATCATCTTCACGTCTAAGACTAATTTCGTGTGATATTCTGACATCGAAATCTGTTTTTTATCATCAAAGAAAAATATTAAATCAAGGAAATGATAAAAGAAGGATATCAATGTAAGTTTACCTTCACTTGGAATATACAAATTAATACTTGTAGAACCTAAATGTTTGATATATTTAAAATCAATTTGAAATTCATTTTGTTTGAATATAAAAATAAGTGTGCATACCTGTAACAGTCGGAATTGATATTAATTTTGAAGTAAACATTCGACTGGTGTAAATTGCATTTGAGTGGATTTGTTGTTTTTTGTTTATATTCGCGAGAATGCTTTTTTGTGACTTCATCTCCTCATCAAGTTCTTTCAATTTTTGTCTCTCTAGTTTAACACACTCTTTAATTTCTTCTTCTGTTTTAGGATATTCTAACGAGCTGTAGTACTGAAAATGTAAAGTATTCAGTTTCCACCAATATGTATCATAGAAAGATCTGATAAAGTCCTTAAGATTCTCAGTAGTTGGTCTGTTTTCTGGAATAGGATCCCAACATTTTTCGATAATAAATTTGCACCATTCGGGAACATTATTTGGTATCGTAGGTCGTAATCCTTTATAAATGTCTAATACGAGATCTTTATCATGACTTCGTTCACAGAATGGTGGTTTATCAGTTACAATCTCGTACATAACCATTCCAAGGCTATAAATATCTGCAGCTTTAGTGTATGGCTTTCCACTTAATATCTCTGGACTCATATAAGGAAGTATTCCGTAAATTTCTCGATTTTTTATGTCTGTTGGGTCGGTAAAACCAAAATTGGCGATGAAGGCATCAATATGTAATAATATATTTCCGGGGTGAAAGTCACTATTGACAAGTTCCTTTTCGTAAATTTCTATAGCATAGATAATAGAAAATAAGTATTTTAATTTTTCTTCCCAAATCAATTCTTCGTAGTTGGAGCTAATATATTTGTGAATGTCATAAGTGATAGTAGCAGAGTTGTCGATTTTATATTTTTCTGGATAACCCATTATTATCGAGTATTCATCTGTAGTTGGGTTTTTAGTTATTCCATAATTACTTATTCCAAAGTAAACATCACTATACTTTAGAGTAGTCCGAACCTATTATAGGATTGTTTAACTATATTAAAACACGTCTTGTTTACATTAAAAATTGTACAATTTCCTACCTCTCTTATAATTTGCTTTGAATCACGTAATTTCAATACAACATCGCGTTTATCTTCATTGGATCGTTTAAATTGATTTTTTCTATGATCCCACTTGTAACAGTATAGTGATGCTTTATAAATGCCTTTTGCAAGACATTCAACATTGTTAAATTTTTCAAAAGGGATCCATTGGAAATGCCTTCTGATTTTCATGCATTCATTTATTAGACTGTCAATATCCTTGTTTTCACTAGATAATTCAGCTTTATAAAGTTGATAGTGATAATCAAAACATTTATTGCAACGATCGTTTTCTTGACAACGAGTGCATTTGCTACAATCATGAATTTGTAGTTTTTCTTTTGAACTGACGCTTGTTGATTTGGTGTTGTCTATATCACATGTAAACAAGCATTTTTAATATCGATTTTTGCATTTTTTTGAAAATAATGATTTTACCTTCATTCAGAACATACAATCCATAATCTAAATATTTAATAATATATTTAAATTAATATTATTGCATATACTAATTGCATATATTAATAATTGTGAAAATTTAATAATTTTACCTTCATCTGCTTCATTTGATACATATAAACTGACGTTTGTTGACTTGGTATTGATATCTATATCAATATCTGTGGATGTGGAAAGAAGTATTTTAATATCAATATATAAACTTACAGTATATATTATAGCAAATATAGTAGTTTTACCTTTATTTGGAATATACAAACTAACATTTGTAGAACCTAAATGTTTGATATATTTAAAATCAATCTGAAATTCATTTTGATTGAATATAAAAATAAATGTGCATACCTGTAACAGTTGGAATTGATATTAATTTCGAAGTAAACATTCGACTGGTGTAAATTGCATTTGAGTGGATTTGTTGTTTTTTGTTTATATTCGCGAGAATGCTTTTTTGTGACTTCATCTCCTCATCAAGTTCTTTCAATTTTTGTCTCTCTAGTTTAACACACTCTTTAATTTCTTCTTCTGTTTTAGGATATTCTAACGAGCTGTAGTACTGTAAATGCAATGCGTTCGGTTTCCATCCCGTATTATATTCATTGTTAATAGATATGATAAACACTTTAAGTTCCTCAGCAGTTGGTCTGTTTTCTGGAATAGGATCCCAACATGTTTCAATAATAAATTTGCACCATCCGGGAACATTGTTTGGTATCGTAGGTCGTACTCCTTTATAGATGTCTAATACGAGATTTCGATCATGACTTCGATCACCAAATGGTGGTTCACCAGTTATAATCTCGTACATAACCATTCCAAAACTATAAATATCTGCAGCGCTAGTGTATGGCTTTTCATTTAGCACCTCAGGACTCATATAAGGAAGAACGCCACTAATTTTTTGAGTAGATTTTTGTATATTTGCTTGAATGCTAAGTCCAAAATCGGCAGTGTGAGGATCTTTTTTCATTATTAATATATTTCCAGGATGAAAATCACGATGCACAAATTTCTTTTCGTGAATTTTTACCAGATCATAGATAATCCAAAATAAATGGTCTACTTTTTGACCCCAAGTCAATTTTTCGTAGTTGGCATGAATATATTTACGGAGATCACCATCTTCTGCATAATCCATCACCATCGAATATTCATTTGCAACTGGATTTTTAGTTATTCCATAATAATTGATATAAATAGAGCAATTAAAAGCAGTCTGAATCTATTTTTGAAAATTCGTATTGTATTAGAAAACAAATGACAACTTTCACTTTAGAGTATTTCTTCTTTACCTCGTGCATAAACTCTGGAGTAATTTTCATTGAATTGTGTAATGTTTTCAACACAACTTTTCTTTCACCGTTTCGTTTAAATTTATTTTCTTCATGATCCCATTTGTGATATGGTCCATCCAACCAGATTGCTTTATAAATTGAACCAAAACCTCCTTTTCCAAGATATTCAAAGTTGGTGAATCTTTCAAAAGGAATCCATTCGAACATATTATGAAAAAAATAATGAATTTTGTTGCATTCTTTTATTAGATTGTCGATATCTTTATCTCCACTAGACAATTCATCGTTATATATTCGTTTGTGATACTTGAAACAGTCATCGCAGTAATTATCACTTTGACAATTACAACATTTACTACAATCATGTGTATAGTGAACTAAACACTTATCGCAGTAACTATTCCACTCATCGCATTGTTCATTCTCTTGACAGTCATCACATTTATTACAATCATGAGTATTTGATTCCATCTTTGAGTTCACTTGATGTTTGTGAAGTTCACCATAGAATCCATAAGTCATTACTATCATGTAATCGTTTATAACTGGATTTTTAGTCATTCCATAATATCCTATCAAGTTGCCGTAATAATAGCATTCAAGCCCAGTTTGGATCTATTTTTGAAAAATCTAATTGTATTAGCAAACAAAAAGCAACTTTACATTAAAAAGTATTCATTTTTTACCTCGTTCATAATCTCTGGAGTAATTTGCTTTGAATTGTGCAATAATTTCAGCACAACTTTTCTTTCTCCTTTTCGTTCAAATTTATTTTCTTCATGATCCCATTTGGGATAGTAAGCTAATGGTCCATCCAACCAGGTTGCTTTATAAATGGACCCAAAACCTCCTTTTGCAAGGTATTCAACGTTGGTAAACTTTTCAAAAGGAATCCATTCGAATATATTTGAATATTCACGATTATTTTTATTGCATTCTTTTATTAGATTGTCGATATCTTTATCTCCGCTAGACAATTCATCGTTATAAATTCGTTTGTGATATTCGAAACAGTCATGGCAGTTCTCATTTTTTTGACAATATCCACATTTACTACAATCATGAGTAATATGAACTAAACACTTATTGCAGTATCTATTCTTTTGACAACGCTGACATTCATTACAATGATGAGTATTTGATTCCATCTTTGAGTCCATGGAATAAAATGAGTGAATTGTAATAAAACAAACGATAATCGTTGTCGTTGTACAGTTACGGGACCCATGTAGTGATTCAAATTCTATGTGAGACAAACTCGTGTGTGTATCATTACGTAATTAATTCACGTTTTTATAAACTGAAATTTGTAACGTATAAATCACCCGGGATCTGATTCGTTCAACCTAAAAAGGACAAGGTAAATGCAACATGATTGCTTCATCTTTAGGTATTTACTCTTACGATTTGCTCCTTATTCGGGTTTTAGATATTGGAGCTTATTAGTAATCAATTGAATGATATCCAGATCGCACCACGAGGAGGTTAGTTCCAAATTTGCGATCCAAAAACTAATATTGGTTTTTTTTAGAAAAGATTGTTATTTAGGCATTAATGGTTTATATATACCACTATAACCAAAAATCAGTGTTGAGAAATTGGATCCAATGCTGTGGCTCAATAATAGAGTTATTTGGCCCATCAGAGTTATTACATATGTCTCTGATCCAGACTCGACATGATAACGCCAGGTTCTCAGTTGTTCCGTTCTCTGATTAATCAATTGAATAGACTGTCAGTGACTTGCAAATCTCCAAATTGAGTTGACAGTTGACGGGGTGCAGCAAGAACGAAGAGAGCATCCATCTACGTTGTATAACCACGGGATAGTCCGGTTTATGGGAAGTCATCCAACATCAGTGACAGAATTGAAAAAACTTTGTAAGGTTCGGTAAGAATTAAAGGCTGTTATTTGAGCATTTTGCAGAGCGCCGATAGATTTTGGATATGAAGGGTAATCTGTCATCGAAGCCTAAAACAATTTTTTGTAAAGGAAGATATATTAATAACAAAGTGTAATTATAATGATCATAGTGTTGCCGTTGTAACGAATAATCTCGTGGATTACGGAAATTCTGGCGTAATGTGAAATTCCTTATTTCTTGGCCTTAAACGTTAATACATACATTGTGGCTCTTTTGATTATATTTTTATTATTGTTTAAAATTAAATCTATTTTTGTTATTGAGTTAAATATTCTTTAAATGTGTTAATAAATTTTTATTGTTTTGAATTTATATTTTTTATTATACTTTACCTTTACCCTTGGTTGCATAATCTTCTGTGAAAGGTTGGCATAAGAGACCTTTAGAACCTTAGTAACCCCATTTTGTGTAAATTATTCAATCTAGCTCGCAATCCTTGTTCCATTTTCAATTCTTTAGTCAACCTAAATTCTAAGTTATTATCATACAATTAGATTCAAACAACGTCTATTCAATACTCAAGCAAAGAAATTTAAATATACAATAAATATCTTTAAGGTAAATTGAAGAATATTTTAATAATGGATGACGTGTGAGTTGAATTATAATTTGCTCACTTGTAAAAAATTCAATAATCATCTTTAATAATAAGACATTTCGTGATTAGAGATGGGCAAATGCGCGCATAGTTCATCACTATGCGTACTATGCGCATAGTACGTATATGCGCATAGTATATACATGCATAATGATCTACATGTACACTGTTACCCGGTGGAATAAATGTGGGGGATCTACCGAGTTATCCGTGAGACTGTATTAATTTTTCGTTAATTAATTTATAATTTTATCGATCAATACTCCGACCCCTTATCGAGTTGATCGGGTTCTCCAAGCGATGGTACTAGTTCCTGCCTAAGAAGACAATTTGTCGATATTTTTGTTATTTGGTATTCGTAGCCTTAGGATAGACTACTTTGTTAATAGAGAGTGTGGGAATAGATCAATAATAATTCGAAGGAATGTTTATAATAGTAATCTTTATTTTATTTAATAAAAACTTTTATTATAATGGCGAATGATTTTATAGTTCTATTGAACTTAATTCGTTCTTGTTAATTCTATTCTCTACTCCTTATTTATAATCAAATTTCCTCCCACAATTCTCATCGCGATCCCACGTCACAAGACTAATGAATCATTTTTATTTTGATTCATTAGTCAGTACACCTTCCTATATTCAGGATTTATTGGTGCACTCCATATCAGACCATCTTTCCCAACAATACATCAATCTGAGGCTTTGTTTCGCTTGTATATACTAACTTCACTAACCCCTATACATTACTAATTTTACTAATTATGAGATCTGATCCCGTGCTCAATATCACGCGAATCGGGATCTACATGATGATGTAGTCCAATTTCATGCTACAGTGTATCATTTTTCCTCTTCGCAAAATGACAGTTCTACTGTTAATTTACTAATTGTTCCTTTATTTTTCTAGTACAGGGCTCTCTCTGACATCGTGGCAACCGTAATTTCTACTGGCTTATCAGGTTCATAATATTTTTTTAGTCTGTTTCCATGGACTTCATGACAGAGAATTTGACCGTCTGGCATCCGTAATTTGTAGGCGCCATTTCCTAGAATACTGTGAATTTGGAATAGTTCTAGCTAGCATTTCTTAAACTTCGCATTTCGCTGGTTCTCCAATTGCATTTGATGTAGTAGGATGTTGTCGCCGACACGGAATTGTTGGACAAAATGAGATATTTTACTTCGTTCTACTTGCTTTCTTTGAGATTGTTCTATGTTTTCTTTTGCTTTTCTCCTTATCTCTTCTAACTTTTCTGATATTTTGTAAGATTGTCACAGGAGATGGTTTTTTTCTGGATCTTGTGATATCCCCTCCATCATCCGATCTAGGCCAAACTGAAGATTGATTGGCATCGTGGTGGTTTTTCCAAAAGCCAAAAGGTAAGGTGAAAATTTAGTTGTTTCTTGTCATATAGTCCTATAGGTGAACAAGATCAGATCGATCTTGTCATTCCAATCATCTCTATCTTCATTAATAAATTTCTCTAATGCATTACAAAGAGTTCGATTAAACCTTTTCATCAGTCCATTCGCTTGTGGATGGTATGGGGATGATAATCAGTGTTTAATCCTATATGTCATCATCATTGTTCTTATCACTATATTCAAGAAAGTTGTGCCTCGATCTGATACAATTTCTCTGGGAAATCCATAATGATAATAAATATTATGAAAAAGAAAATTGGCAGCGACTGCTGCAGACGCATCAGGGATGACCTTTGCCTCTGGCCACTTTGTCAGGTAATCCGTTACAACTATAATATACCTATTCCCATTTTTTAATCTAGAGAGTGGGCCTGCTAAATCTACACCAAATTTTTCAAATGTCTCCCCTACTTCAATTGGATACAATATCTCATTGATTTATCATGGTCCTCTTTTCTGACATACGTTGCAAGATCATATATAGTCGTAAACATCCAGGTACATTCCATTCCAGTAATATTTGATGAAAATCCTGTTAAATATCACGTCGATTTCAAAGTGTCCTGCAAGGATATCGGTATGGTAGTTGTAGAGAATGGTTTCTTTTTTGTCTAAGATAATTACTCTCCTAAATTCTTGGTCATTTCTTCCCTTCTTTTTATAGAGTTTATTGTTAATTACTTGGAAATTTTTCGCCATCTTTTTTATTCATTTTTGAGCTGCGGGTGTCAGGTCTATTCTAAATTCATCTGTGTCAAGGACCTGATAGATTTCATCATAGGTAATCGGATCTATCGTGGTATATTGGTAGTAGTTGTTCTTTTCTTCCTTTTCGAAATTAAATTTTTCTTATAATATATATATATTTTAATTTAAATTTTATTTATTTAAAATTTTCTTTGCTTATAGAGATTTGTTGTCAGTTATTGTATCCAAGTTTGTCGCTGTTAGAAAGTTATTAGTGCTGGATTAATATCAAAAAGAGTAATCTGAAAGAGGTTATCCTAGTTGGTGATACAAGTTGATTGTCTGTTGGTAGGATTTTTCTACTTCTGGGTCATTTGGAATTTGTTTGTTGAGGATAACTTCAAGTTGCTGGAGCCAAATCTCTTTTGTTTTCTTTCTCCACCTCCTAACAGATTCTGATCTATTACCAATTTGGTATTCTTGGATTAAATAATTGGCAGGATTACTAACTGTGCAACATAGTCCCCCTTTTGGATTTTTATCACTTGATCTGACTTGTTTCTCAGCAGGATCTTTAGGTTACCAGTATAGTCTACATTGATTACGTCTTCTTTAATGCATAAACTGATGCTAGCCCAAGAAGATCAGTCCATAATTACTCTTATGCTTTCTGAAGGAATCCTGATGGCAATTCCCAAGTCTATTATTCCTAATCTATTTGAAGGGATGATTATGTTGATAAGCAAATATAAATCCTATCCCACATCTTCCAGATAGATTTTCATAGATTTTTGTCTCTTTCTTTTTATCAATAAAGATTTGTAGCTAATTCTTTTTATCTTTTATAAAGATTCATGATAGAGGATCAATGTTGAAATATTTTTTACCAGGCTTGTGAGTAATTTTATATTGATAACATTAGAGAATATTGATCTAGCAAGCAGTTCATAATGATAACTTGATGGAATGAAGTACTCAATTGATAACTGAATGATCCATAATCACTTCAAATATTTTCTCATGTAAGTATTGATGAAATTACTAAACTATTCACACCACAGCTAAATACTCAAGATTAATAATACTATAGTTTTTCTTTATAGAATAGATATTCCTACTTGCATACGCAATAACATATTCTTTTCCATTTTTGTCTAATTGAGATAGAATAGCATCTAATCCAACTACCAAAGTATCTGTAAATAGCATGAATAGTCATTCAAAATTTAGGTATATCAAGATTGGTGCTGAGATAAGTTATATTTTTAACTCATCAAATGCTTCCTATTGTCTTAATCTCTAGATATAATTAATATTTTTCTTTATTAATTCATATAGAGGTACGATAATTTGGGCAAAGTTTTTAATAAATTGTCAATAATAGCTGGTAAGTCCTATGAATCTCCAAAGCTCTAAGATATTATTTAGGATTAGAAAGTTCTTTACTTTTTCAATCTTTGCTTTGTCAGAAGCAATTCTGTCAGTACTAATTTGATAACCAAGAAATAGTAGCTCTTTTTGGCAGAAATAATATTTATCAGGATTTAATTTTAGTTCAACCTTTCTTAGTTTGTTAAAAACTAATTGTAAATATTTCAGATATTCTTCGAAACTTTCAAAAATTTATGATAATATTTCAAGAAGATAGTGTTCATCATTTGCTGAAAAGTTGCAGGTATATTTGTAAGTGTGAAGGGTATTACATTAAATTTGAACAAGTTCTACTTTGTAACGAATATCATTTTCTCCTTATCTTCTTTATAGATCTTAATTTGCCAGTATCTGGATGCAAAATCAAGAGTTAAGAAGAATTTTACCCATCCAAGATTATCAAAAATATTATCAATTCTTGAAAGCAAATATCTATCTTTTTTTATTATTTTGTTTATTTTTCAAAAGTTCACACAAAATTATCTCTTTCTATTTTTCTTTTCTACTAGAATAATCAGAAACATCCAGAGACTATTTAATTTCCAAATGATATCTTTCTTAAGTATCTATTCAATTTTTTCTCTAATATAAGCATTTTCAGGCTGGGAGACATGGTATGGTCATTGTTTTATCAGTTTTTTATATTCTATTTTAATTTGATGCTTGATCACTGATATTTGTCCTAATTTCTTTGAATTATATACAAATACTTCCTGATTGTCCTCAATGAGCTGCCATAATTGATATTACTGATCTGAGATGAGTCTGTCATCCAATTCATTTGATATCCTACTAAAATTTTCTTCTAGAACTTCTTCTGATAGAATTTTCAGCTTAAGAAAATTCTTATAGTTAGTATTACATTCTCTACATATGTCGAAGATGAATTCTAGCTAGTTCTTGTATCAGCATCACTTATCCAGTTCTGTTCATGACCAACCTTCTATATTCTCAAACTTTTGCTTCAAGAATTCATGGTAATTCATTGGATAACACCCATTTTGGAATTTCTAGCTATTTTTAGAGTTCTTAACTGTATCTTTTTTCATTCAAGCTGTAAAAAAGTTGTCATCTGCTTCATACTTGAGCATATAATAATTTTCTGCCCTTTTCTCTAAGATATTCATCACATGATACTCCAATTAATTTGATATAGGTAAAGATGAGTTTTTCTGATATAGAATTGGAATCTTATATATTTTATTACCTCTTTCCATTATTAACTTGTCTTCTTTTAGGTCAACAATCACTTTATTGACTTTTAGTCAATCAGTTCTGATGAGAATTGAATATCTTCTGGCTTTGGTGACTACAGCATCTATTGGAAGAATATCAAAATTCAAGTTGATGAAAAGATCAGTTATCTCTCCTAATATTATTTTTACCTTATTACTAATCCTCTTCATTGAGATTTTTGTAAAACAGTTAATACTTTGACCAATTTTATCCAAGAATTTCTTCATTACTATACATCTTGAGGCTCCTGTATTGATTATCATGTAAGTAGAAGTTTTATTAATCTTCGTGATATAATATACTATATCAATATTTTTTGATTGTCTGTCTGTAGTTACTATATTATGGTCTTCTGGATTTTTGGTCACTCTTCCTTCTTTTTAGAGCAGCTATCCAAAGATATTTACTATTTGTTCTTTTGTTTGAGTCATGTATAGTTTAACCTTTTCTTCTTTTAATTTAAGAATTTCTTCTAGCTCTTCTTTGTAGATGGATCAGTTTTTAATTGTCAGAGACTTTTGATCTTACTCATCCAAATTAGGGAGCTTTGCTTTTTCCTCTATTCATATCTTTGTTAGCATTGCCATTGTCTTCAATTGTGAGAGATTCTTTGTTCTATAATTTTGGGTGATATAGCCCATTTTTTTGCAAGCGTAATACTTTGAAGTCTCAGAATTTGAGTTTTAAGTATCATAATTTCTTTCAGTATATTTACGTATCTTTGATTTATTTTTATTCTATTTATCCAATCTTCTTTCTAATTCTTTTATTTTTCTGTAGAGTTGGACTACTTCAGATTCCAAATTGGTCATCCAGTAATAATATGAACTAGTTTTATATCACTTATCTTGACTTTGATATGTTACTACCTGGATTATGAATATCATCTTGACAATTTTAAGAGCTTCATTCACAGTCTTCAGATACGTGATAGTTACTAGAGAATGAGTTTCTTCTTTTAATCTTCAAATTATAAGAGAAACTAACTTCTTCTTATCATTATCTATTGTTATTCTTCTCTATAACTCAGATATCATAGTAAAATAAACTTTCAAGAATTCATTCTTTTCTTATTTTCATATTAAAGCTCTTTGTGCCAATAAAATATTTTCATTTTAGTATAAAATTTTTGATGAAAGTATGTTATAAATGAAATATCATCATCTTCATTTTAATTGGAGAGCTTGATAGTTGATTATTGTTGCCATTTCTGGAACTAATATTATATAAGGTCCTTTAAATATGAGACTACTATCTGGATTTTTCTTGTCTTTTCTATATTATTGATCTTACAGATAGCTTTGAAATCCTCTAGTTATTAAATTGGATTGCTCTTTTCTTTTCTATCAAAAGTTAAAAATTCAACATGGTACAATTTCTTCATCTTTCTCTTTTTATATTGGCTTAGTATCAGTATCATTATGTTAGCTAATTTTATTTCTTCTCTATTTAGTTCTTCAGTTATTGCTGATTTCTTTTCATTATTTTGAATTAAGATCTGATTTATAGATGATTGCTATTCCTCAGAATATATTTGATCTTGTGAGGAGATTGACATTATTGAAGATAAGAGTTGTTTATTTGTTTTTAATTCAAGCAAAAACTATAATTTCTCAAATACTTTCTTTATTTTAATTTATTATTAATCTCTTTCTTTTCTCTTTATCTGTTTATCTGACTTGCCAGATCAAAAACTGTTATCTAGTAAAATAAATATAAGGAATCTACCAAGTTATCTATGAGATTGTATTAATTTTTCATTAATTAATTTATAATTTTATTGATCAATACTCTGACCTCTTATTGAGTTAATCAGGTTCTCCAAGTGATAGTACTAGTTCCTGTCTAAGAAGATAATTTGTTGATATTTTTGTTATTTGATATTTGTAGTCTTAGGATAGACTACTTTGTTAATAGAGAGTGTGAGAATAGATCAATAATAATTTAAAGAAATATTTATAATAGTAATCTTTATTTTATTTAATAAAAACTTTTATTATAATGGTGAATGATTTTATAGTTCTATTGAATTTAATTCATTCTTGTTAATTCTATTCTCTATTTCTTATTTATAATTAAATTTTCTTCTATAATTCTCATTATGATCTCACATCACAAGACTAATAAATCATTTTTATTTTGATTCATTAGTTAGTATACCTTCTTATATTTGGGATTTATTGGTATACTCTATATCAAATCATTTTTTCTAATAATACATTAATCTGAGACTTTGTTTCACTTGTATATACTAACTTTACTAATCCCTATACATTACTAATTTAACTAATTACAAGATCTGATTCTATACTCAATATTATATAGATCAGAATCTATATGATGATATAATCTAATTTCATGCTAGTAACAAAGTGAAACAGAAAAAAAATGACAGATCATGTGACTTCTGATCACATTCTGTCTTTCCAGAATTTCTGAAGTCTGCTTCTGATATCTTTAAGATTAGAATGAGAATGTCATGCATTTATTATTTATTTATAATATAATTTGAGAATAATAAACTTAATATTTTGTTTTTTTATTTATAATATAATTCAAGAATAATTTCAACTTTAAGAATAAACTTGCAATTTGTTTTTTTATTTATAATGTAACTCAAGAATAATTTAAATATTAAGAATATTCAAATAAAATAAGACTTATCATTATTAAATTCTCACTTTATCTTATTAATAGTTAAAGCTCACTTATTTTTCCTATTCAACTATCTTCTTGATTGCTTGTTCAATTACTTATAAGATTATCCACTTGATTACTATTAACTTATTCACTCTTACTTTCTCACTTGTCCACTCACTTGCTCTTACTTACTTTCTCAAACTTGAGCTAATTATAATTATTATTATTCAGAAGAAATAGTTAAACTTTGATTTTAGATTGATCAAAATACTTAAAAGAAATTTCAAAAGTGAAAAAATTACTTACCAATACAAAACATGAAGATAATCCAATAGTGAAGGAAGCTTGAATTACTTGATAGAGATGGAAATATGTATCCGGTCAGAAAAGTTCTTGTCATATCAGTAATTATTCATTACTACCAGAAAATTCAAATGATAAACCAAGAACTGAAGTTGAAGAAACTTGTCAATGAAAAGATATAGAACCATTAAGTAATAGCATCAATCAGATTATCAATCATAATTATCATCATTCTAATGCCTTTGATAATTAAAGACTTGCTTGTTGAAAGAGAAAATATCAGTTTAATGAGAAATAAAAAAAAAATAAATTCCAAAGGTGAAAAATTACTCACCAATACAAAACATGAAGTTAATTCAATAGCGAAGGAAGCTTGAATTATCTGGTAGAGATGAAAATACACATTCTGATCAGAAAAGTTCTCATCATACTAATGATTTCTTGTCACTATCAGAAAATTCAAATGATAAAACAAGAACCAAAGTCAAAGAAACTTGTTAATGAAAAGATAGAATCACCAAATATTTTTATTAAGTAATAGTATCAGTCAGATTATCAATCATGATTCTGATATTTTTGAAGATTAAAAACTAGCTTGCTGAAAGAAAAAAATATCAGTTTAATAAGAAATAAAAAATAAATTCCAAAGGTGAAAAATTATTCACTGATACAAAACATAAAGATAATCCAATAGCAAAGGAAACTTGAATTATCTGGTGATAATAGAAATATATATTCAGTTAGAAAAGTTCTCATTATGCTAATAATTATTCATCATCACCAGAAAATTCAAATGATAAATCAAAAACTGAAGTCAAAGAAACTTGTTAATAAAAAGATATAGAACCACCAAGTAATAGCATTGATCAGATTATCAATTATGATTCTGATGCTTTTGATAGTTAAAAACTAGCTTGTTGAAAGAGAAAAATATCAATTTAATAAGAAATAAAAAAAAATTAAATTTCAAAGGTGAAAAATTACTTACTGGTGCAAACATAAAGATAATTTAATAATGAAGAAAGCTTGGATTACCTGATGATAATGAAAATATGCATCTGGTCAGAAAAGTTCTCATCATATCAATATAATTATTCATCAACATCAGAAAATTCAAATGATAAATCAAAAACTGAAGTCAAAAGAACTTGTCAATAAAAAGATATAGAACCATTAAGTAATAATATCAATCAGATTATCAACCATAATTATCATCATTCCAATGTCTTTGATAATTAAAGACTTGCTTGTTAAAAGAGAAAATATCAGTTTAATGAGGAATGAAAAAAAAATAAATTTCAAAGACGAAAAATTACTCACCAATATAAAATATGAAGTTAATTCAATGGTGAAGGAAGCTTGAATTACCTGATGGTGATGAAAATATACATCCTAATCAGAAAAGTTCTCATTATACCAATATAATTATTCACCATCACCAGAAAATTCAAATAATAAATCAAGAACTAAAGTCAAAGAAACTTGTTAATAAAAAGATATAAAATCATTAAATAATAGTATTAATCAGATTATCAATCATGATTATCATTATTCCAATATCTTTAATAGTCAAAGACTTGCTTACTGAAAGAGGAAATATCAGTTTAATGAGAAATGAAAAAAAAAATAAATTCCAAAGGTGAAAAATTACTTACTGGAAAAATATGAAGATAATTCAACAGTGAAAAAAGCTTGAATTATCTAATGAAAGTTTTTTGATTAACAAATTAATTTCCTGGTTTAAATGAAAAACATCTTTATTCCATTTAAATCAAATAGCTTTTATCCTTTCAAAAAAGAATATTTGTATTTATGTTGTGTGTATATTATGACACTTTCTGAATCAATTATTTAAATTTACATAAATAAATGAATTACAAACAGAACATAATATATCTTCTTTTAAATCTATATATCTCATCTACTATTATTCTAATACTGAATTTGAACTATCTCTAAAATCAGCAGAATTCACAATTCTCTCTGCAATCATATAAGATTATTTTGTTAATAATTGTAAACAAGATAAAATGGATATGAATAAGTTTTAATTTTATAACTTATAATTGTTTTTATTATTTAAAAGTATTCAGATCTGAGAAAAAATTACAGAACAGAGAAATCTTATTTATAGTGAAAGAAATGAATACAAAAAGTGAATAAATTAATAATAAAATCTATTTTAAAATACATATGATTAAACAGAATTAATTAACTTAATTCGTATCTTCAGAGAGTAACTAATCATAATCCAATAAGTAATGATAATTATAAATATAATAAATTAAATATAAATAATAAT
>CAJVPS010000137.1:0-34826 GCA_910591765.1 Ambispora leptoticha | reverse complement strand
GACTTCAGCTTCAGTCATACCTGTATTGCTTGAATAATTATTCTTTCCATGACCTTTACTGGATGATACTGAATCTGAATTTGAATGCAGGTAAGCTCCAGATAATTGTTCTGCTGTATATCTTTCAATTTCTTCAAGTTTCGGAAGTAACTCATCTGGAGATTTTTCGATTTCTAAATGACGAACTTCCATCTGGTTGGTAGGTGAAAGCCCACGAAGGAATTACAATCAAATTTGTTATTCATCAATACCAGTAAGTCTAGCTAATCTACGTAAATTAGAATAGAAATGGCCAACGGGGTCATTTCCTTGAACTGTTGAACCAAAAAGTACTCGCTGTTTCTCTGCAGTAACTGTAGGATAATTAGTTCTAAACCAGTATAATACTTGTCCGAGTCAAATATTAGGTATAACTACAGTATTATCTGTATTAGCATTGGGTGCATTGGGTAAGCGATCAGTTGGTCATCCATCAGCAAAAGACCAATCTTCATCAAATACTGTATGAGCTGGAATTACAACATTACCATTCTGCCCATTTGTACAATTTAAGGCCTGTGCTCCAATTTGACCAGCATTTCTTCCTTGAACACCAGCTAAATTTACTTGCGTTGTATTATCAAGTAAATTTCTCAATTCCCAATTTTTTCCATGGATGATTCTTTCATACTAATCTTTAGAGTCACCTTTGAGAGATGCTATAAAAATACCATGAGCATTAATTTTATTAGCATGTCCAGCCCCTATATCTATTCCAGAACCTACAAGCCATAATCTAAATTCTTCAATATGTTCTTCAGGATCTTTAGTAGGATATCTATGAAATTTTTTTAATTCGTAATCCACCATACCTGTTCGATTGTTATTATGATTCTGTAGTATATTATTCTGTAATAATAAAATTTGGGCTTGTAAATTTAAAATTAATTGCTGTGAATTGCGCTCTCTATTTTTCCACTTGATATAACTTGTCTTCTGATCCTTGAATTTATTGTAATATCTATCAAAGAGCCAATCTCAATTATATTCTAATAATCCTTTATCAGCCTGGCATTGTTGTAGCTCCTGTTCTAAACGATGAATAAATATTTTATAAATAATTTTAAGAACGTGTTTGAGTTTTGATTGTTCTTCTAATGCCAAGGTAATATTATACCACAAACACCCTCACATATCATATCTTTATTATAAATCCCTACTATTGGTATGGCATCGTTATAATAATAATTGAATAGCGAACTTTTCTCGAATTAATTTACCAACATGTCTATTTTTATCACAATATGAGAACCACCAGCGATGATATTCTCCCTGTTTGTTATTATAAGCTGTAGTCATCAAAGTAAGATCATTCTGATAATTATCATGCTCATGAGTAAGTTGGTTAACTTGATTTTATAAATTATGTCACTCTTGGATAATTTGATTAACTTGGTTCTGTAAGTTATCTCGTTCTTGGATAATCTGATTGACTTGGTCCTGAAAATTATTTTGGGTAAGCTGATTAACTTGATTTTGCAAAACAATATTCTGTTGTCTATAGAAATTGACATCCTGCTGTAGCTAGACTATCTGATTATTGCTATCATCCCGTTGAGCTATAACAGCATCTATATTCTGGTATGCCAATTGATAATTAAAACGAACAGCATTTAAGAAACCTCTAATACCATTTATAATATTTATAGGATTATTTAATGGCATTCCAGCACCTTGGATATGATTTTCAATATAATTCAAGCCTCGATCGATTTGTATAAAAAGATCAAGATTCACCATATCTATATCTTTCTCTTCTGAATTATATAAACTTGGAGAGCTTCTTCGAGAAGAAATATCTTTGAATCTATACTGTAAATTTTGAATCCGCTCTTCTGATTCTTGTAATTGCTTCTCTATACTATTGATATAGGATATCTTATCTCGGATATCCTTTTTAGCTTGATATAAGTTTCTTTTAAGAGATGATATCTCTGATCTCAACTCCGCTTTTTCTTTTTCCGAAGCATTCTCGAGACATTCCAGTTCTTCTTTAAGAGATTGGATTTCATTCTCACATCTGGTATATTTACATTTCAGAACCTTTATAAATTTTTTATTCGACTTATTGATTGAAACTTTGTTAGATAACTCATTCCTCAAAGCTTGATTTACCTGCTCCAATTCCAATTCCTGATCAGAGCTTGGTCCACAAGATAATCAATTACAGTATGGTTAACAAAATGCTATAGCTATTTTTTACGGTATAATATATTGATACAAAGTAAAGGCATAGCCAAAATGAGTATACCTACTATATATATAGATCTATATGCTGAGGTAGCTATAGTTTGTCATGCACTCTATTATAATATTCCTAGGTTTTATCTGAATGTGAAAGCTCTACAAAAGACGTGCAAAAAAGAAGAGTATGGTCATTTTCGACTCAAAGATATAACAAAGTGGTTAGAAAATCAGTATGATTACTAAATATATCATCATCCACCAAAGATTAAGGCTCAGGCTAGCTTTTCTAAATGTCGAATTCCTAATAAATTACATCAATGTGATCTATTACCCCATATTTATGATGATTAGAAAAGGGGAAAAGTTTATTTACACACCTTGGTGCTTATAGACATGGTGACAAGATTTAAATATGCAGTAGCGTTGACATCAAAGAATAGTTTAGAAGTTTGGAACATGATCGAAAAGATATACAATGATCCCAAAAATTCTCTCACATAGCCGGTATTGTTGATAGTAGATGATGCCAGAGAGTTCAAAGGAGTATTCTCTTGAGAGATGAAATGTTATAATATTCCTATAAGAGTTGTAGATCTTTATAATTTTGAAAGCTTAGCGTTAGTAAAAAAATTCAAACAAGATTTGGCAAAACTTATATATAAAATTCAATATGCTATAGAAGAAAAACTTAAAGAAGGTGAATGCTCAAAATTATGGAAAAAGATACTTCGGAAAATTATTAACTATATAAATAATAATAAAATACGATTAATCGGTATGAGCTCTGACTATGCTATGACATTGCGAGAAGTGATTTTCAAAGTAACTATCAAACCTAAAAGACCTATTGGGAAAGATGAACTGTGATTACAAAAAGAAACGACTGTAAGATATTTATTAAAACCAGGTGAGTTGGAAGGAGAATATGTTCATAGGAAAACTGATCCATACTTCTTGTTGCGTGTTTATTGAATTAAAAAGGTTATTGTTGGAAGGAATCTACCACAGCCAGTCTTATACTATCTCGAAGATGAGCCTATTGAATCTACTGCTCATTTGATAAGACGTAACCCATATCGACCATTCAAGTGAGAAGAACTCCAAGTAATAGAAAATCCTGAAGAAATTGAATATCCACCTGATAATTTTATATGAAAATATCACCCTTCTGGATCAATACATTTCATTCATGTTTTTAGTAGTGAATTTGACAGGGTCCAATAATATGCCAAGAAACGTGATAGAAGTATTTTAGCTAAAACTGGTCGAATTAATGATCAGAATGTATATCTTTGGTCATGTCAGAATGGTAAACATCAATTTGAGTACCTATATCCATTAATAGCTACGAAGTTTGAATGGTATCCCTTATGTTATCACACCACTGAGAGAAATGTAAAATATATTTTTGAAGATCTATTAGGTAAGAAATTTCTATCATGTAAACCGTCATTTTTGAATGAGATGCAATTAGATAGGTATAATGAAGAATTAAAATTAGCATTCGAATTCCAGGGTGTTCAATACTACCATCGTAATAGTTTATATCACAAAAATCAAGATGATCTAGATAATCAAAGAAAGCATGATCAAAAAAAGCGAGATATATGCAAAGAGCGAGGTATAGATCTTATTGAAATTCCTTACTTCGCTGATTTATATAAATTTATTCGAAATATTTTAATTGAGAAAGATTATTTACAGGATAAAAGTTAAATCTGTAAGTGCTTATCTTAGATGTGAATAAAGGTAAAACTCTAAATACTTATCTCATTCGATTAATATTTTTCAGATATAATAATTAGTAACTTATCCGATCAGAATAAAAATAGAAAAGCTTGATCCTGTTGAAAGGATGGTTTTGAATATTTATAACAGTATTTTGAAGAATAAGATAGTTATTAAAAATACATCTTGCTAGTCATAATGACCAAATTATCTTTAGATAATGCAATAAAAATAGCCGAATCTCATAAAGGAAAATGCCTTTCCAAAGAATATATCAATTGTGAAGTCCCAATACTTTGGGAGTGTAGTGAAAACCACCAATGGAAGTGTTCTTTTCGATCTATCAAAAATTGCTATTCATAGTGTCCTTATTGCACAAATAGAAAGCTTAGCATTTCAGTAGCCCAAGAATTGGCACATACTAAAAACGGAAAATGCATTTCAGAAAAATATGTTAATAATAGTTTACCTCTCTTATGGGAATGTGAAAATAAACATAAATTTCATCTCTCTCTTGCAAATATTAAAAATAAAGGAAATTGGTATCATGAATGCATGAAACTTGGATTTAAATTTGCTTAAAATCTCGTAAATGAAAGGGGTGGAACATATCTTTCTAGTTTCTACCATAACAGACATACTCCACTCTCTTGGGGGTGCTCTAAAGGACATTCATGGCTTGCTCAGATTGATAGTATTCAAAGAGGGACTTGGTGCCCACACTGTATATGTGAAAATGCAAGACTTGGTATCGAATATGCTAAAAAGCTAGCAAATAGTAAAAATGAAGAATGTTTATCCAATATATATACCAACCGTACAACAACTTTACATTGGAAATGCACCAAGTTGCATGAATAGTATGCTTCTATTGATACTATTAAGAAAAATAACTCTTGGTATCCATATTGCGCTAATACAAAACTTGATATTTCAGTAGCTAAAGATATTGCATATAGTCGAGATGGGAAATGTTTGTCAGATTCTTATATTGATTGCAAGAGTCAGTTACTCTGGAGATGCAATAAAAATCATCAATGATATGCTACGCTTTCTCATGTAAAAAATGATAATATATGGTGTCCTCACTGTTTGAAGTACAAGCGAGAAAATTTGTGTTGAGAGATTATATCAAAATATCTTGGACCGCTATCTAAGATACGTCAACCCAATTTTCTTAAAACTTCAGAACATCCAGTCAGACTACATCTTGATATTTATTATCCGCAATATGATTTTGCAATTGAAGTACAAGGAGAGCAACATAAGCATTACATTAAGCATTTTCATCAAACTTTAAAAGGTTTTGATAATTAATTGATCCGAGATCAGCTTAAGGCAGAACTATGTGAAGATAATTGGATTACCCTCAGATATATTTGGTATTTTGAAGATCCGTATAAAGTAATACCAGATATTCTTCAAGAACTAGGTCTTATAGAATAAAGTAAAACTTTAAATATTTATCTGGTTCGATTAATATTTTTTGATATAATAATTAGTATTGCTTATTTTAACCAGAATGAAAATAGAAAAGCTAGATCCTGTTGAGAGAATAGTTTTAAATATTGATGAATACAAAAACCCAGAAAGATTTAACTCATTAAATAGTTCCCCTCAATGACCTTTCAATTTATTAGTTTTGGGGTGAACAAGATCAGGAAAAACTAACGAAGTTATCAATCTTTTACTTGGAAATAAAATGTATCGATTATTTAGTGAGAAAAAAAGTGGAACGAGATATATTAAAAATGATAATTTGGTTTTGATCAGTCATCAAATTAATGAGCTCAAGTATAAACATCTCCAAGATTGTTATAAAATAATTGCAAATAGTTCCAAATCACATCATGAAGATGTTACATTCTGAGCAATGAAACCTGATAAAATACCAAAGGTTGATGACTTTTCTTCTGAGAGAGGAACAGTAACTATATTTGAAGATGTATGTACCGAACCTAAAAAAATCCAGAAAAAAATTGTGTGTTATTTTGCTGAAGAGAAGCATCGTAATATTTCTAGTATATACATAACACAATCTTTCTTTGACTGTCCCAAATTAATAAGAAACAATCTCGATTATATAGTCCTCTTTAATAGTAGTGGTACATATGATGAGCTGGTTAACATTATCTGACGATATATAAAAAAATGGCATGATATTGTCGACATACTTGATAAAAATTTGCAAGGTAGAGATTTTATTGTTATCGATTTAACTAGAGCAAAAGAAGACCCTCTATATCTTCGCAAAGGATGAGACCAACCTCTTGATCTTTCTAATGAGTAGCATATTTTACGGTAATGAGATAATAATTATTTTTTTCATTATTTATTAATACAGTAATATAAATATATCCCACCCACCACTTTTTGATAAGATGATTGTAGCCAGTCGATTTGGAATTGGTGTGGATGTTTTCAGTATCTTATTCGCTACTATTTTTAAATGAAATAGCTATCAGTATCCAGCCTGATTGAAGTTGGAGTAGATATTGAAAAAATAAATAAATTCTATAGTTTATTTGTATCAAGAGATTTTTTGTGTCAGGTAAAATAACTGTATATAAAAACTAAAGTAAAAAATGTTATCAGCCCTTGGGGATAACGAAATAAAGTTTATTTTAAATAGATATATTAATCGAATAAATAGATATATGTATTTATATTTCTAATTGTTAGAGACAATTACTAAATCTATATCACAATTGTTCCTTTTTATGATTTATCCAACCATATAGAATAATATATTCCTGATACATACTAATTTCAAATTCAGCTTTATACAGATATCTATTATATTTTTTTATATACTCAGCATATTCCTTATTAAGACGTGTTTTTAATTGATCTAGAGAATTTGGGTTTTTTATTTTTTGTGAAGTTATGCCTAAAAACTTTTTATCATCTGGAGTATTATCATTCAGTAAGTTATTCCATGCAAGTCATGCATTTGATAGCTCTTTTTCTTGGAATCAGCAAAATACTCTTTGTATAATTCTTGCATATCCATCTCGAGATTTAGGTTTATCACACTCATGATCCCAATGTTTCTGCATCAAATCATCTGGCTCGATAATTTTGATATATCTTTTTCTGGTAAAATGGAATAATTTCTTTGATTTTACATTATCAATATGTATAAGTTTCATACAATCTAAACATATCACTACATTGGATTTATGGATTCTAGGCCTGTAGTAATCATGATTTATTAGCTTAGAATTCCCAAATCTACCAAATAAACAATGTACATGATATATACTTCTTTTCTTTTCAGAAACCAACTCTTGTAAAGGAACTCTGATCCAAATAGCCCATTATCATGAAGTTTCATCAGGTCGAATAACTGATAAAGTATCATATCATCTTTTAGTCTCATAAAGATCATCAAAGTATCATTGATAATCATTAATTCCACAATAATTGTAGATATATGACTTTACATATTTCATATCATATCCAGGATGATTATTAATGAGCTTAATTGATTTAGCTTTTTTATCAATAATAGTTGTAATAATAAGACCTGACATAATTAATGATTTATATTGAATTTAGGATATTGATTTAGCCTTACTAGTTTCATTAATAACTTTATACTCTAGAATAATGCGATTCAATTTTAGTACTAATGCTTGAAGAGCGCCCTATAGGGCCTGGGTTATTAGATGAGTTGTGATATTCATCATATTTGCAAGTGACATATACGATGAGACCAATCAAAAATTTTGATTTATTTTTACGTGCGATTAGGTAGGTTAACTGTTAGATAACGGATAACTGACAACAATTAATAAATTGATAGATGTTAGTTTATTTTGACACTACATGTTTCAGTAGACGTATGAGTTAAATAGCGGTAAAGCTTATTGCAAAGCAGGCCATAGGCAATTCTCTGAATCATAACCCTTCAGATCTATAAAAAATCAGGTCATTTAATAACTTTATTAATATATAAATTTGGACGTGACATCGATGTCACTGGTGCAGTAATATGGTACAGTAACGCTCATATTCTATTTTCCTTTTTTAAAACTTCAACTATCACATAATCAATATTTTCTTAACTTAAGTTTGAAATGTTTAATGCTGAAAATGATCTAATATCTCTTATTTTCTCTTTACCAATACTAACAAATAAATCATATATTTTTCCCGCTTTCTCTTTTCTTTTTTTCAATGCATCATTGGTGATATTATTGGAAAGTTATTTCCTGATTTCATCATTAACAAGAGCCAAGCAAGCTCATTCCCCATGTTTGAGATTCTTGTAATAATCGAAACATTTTTTCATAGCTTCATCAAAGTTAAAATAACTTTCAATAACTTCCCTACTTGCTATCTCACTTTTAGATTCAGTCTGCATAATTTTGCTATAATGATACAAAAAATTATTGGTGCTTTTGTTAACTTCTATTACTTTTTCAGAATTTTCAGGTATCGTTGATGTCAATTCCTCAATAAGTTTTTTTAATATAGGAAAATCTTCTTTTGAAACTTGCTTCTTCGCTTTCTTACTAGATAGTTTACTGGCGGATTCACCAACACACTTTTTCTGGGGTGTATCTTGAAATATTGTAAAATCTGAAGATATATTCATTGGATCGGTGATATATAGACTTCCAGGTGTGCTCTCGATCATAATTTTTATCTCCTTCTCGCAATCCGATCTTGGACATATTGAATGTTTTTTGATAGAATTTTTGATACAATCGCGATGATATATATGACTGCAGATAAGTATGGTAATCGGATTTTTTATTTTATACAAAAAAAGTTCTTGATTGCATAATGAGCATAGATCTAGTTCCAGAACATCCACACCTGCAATCTTTTCTGAGAATGAATTTCGTAAGATATTTAATGCAAGGGATTCAAGAGATGAGATATTAGCAATCATAGTGAGGTGTATAGTGAAGCTAGTATCTCTGACACATAAGTTTTCCATATACTTATCTCATTTTTATAACAGAGTTAGTACCAGAGTGAAGCTCATGACTCGAAGAGTCATTCTAAAGGAGCTTGTTCCACAATAAGCACATATATCATACTCATCGCGACTAACAAATCAATTTCAGATATTATAAAAGCTAATTTCAGATTTAGCAATCGATTTATTCACAAATTAATTACTTCAACTCAGAATTGCTCAATATATACAGGTAATTGTAGATGATTTCAGTCTTTTTTCTCATATATTCGAAAAAAGATTATATAGCTATCCTGCATATATAGATAGCACAATCATCTGGCTTCGAGCAAAATTGCGAGAAGATGGGGTGAAGATTGGTATTAATTTCACAAAACAGCGATGGAATTAGCTTAGTCTCTTGTGATAATTCCTGATTTGCATATCTCATAATGATGATTTATTCCAAATGAAAACACCCCTTATTACCACACGTAAAATCAATTACTGGGAGAAAGAATGGCTCTTTCGAAATAAAATCACATGTCTGAAAAATCGATTACATAATACAGATAATGATTAGGCACATTACTCCGTAATACATTTATCACAGAATAAAATCGAAGGTCATGGAACTTTTCATGCATGATGTAGAGCGAAGCTCATTACAAAGTAATAATCGTGTGACCTGAAATCGATTGCGTAACACAGCAGAGTATACCACAGAATAAAATCGAAGGTCGTGGAACTTTCATGCATGATGTAATCGTTAATTGTTGCCACAAATTCCAAATCCGATTGTCCAACTCATGACATACGTATTTTCTTTGTGAAAAGTTTTTTCGTCATGCATTTGCATCGCTCCAGTTCCACATTCCCTAAATCTACCATTCCCATACCTAAATGAGACCAGAAATGAGCGGAGGGAACGTTTTAAAAGGACAGTATAATTACGTTGTGGTTGTTCGTCGCTTTATAGTGAATTCTTTACAAACTAACATTCTACTCAAAAACTTTTGCAACTAAAATATGTCGACTACTGTATTCAATAAAATTTTGGACTTTATGAAAGATGGACCAGTAAAGCATATTACAGCAGGGTCGGTAATTTATAAAGGCACAGAAGAAGACCAAACAATATCAAAAGATGAGCTCTTAAAGTTGACGATTAACGCAATTCGGTCCATGAAAAATATTGCTGGTGAAGATTCTGAACGCTTTAGAAAGATTTCCAATATTCCTTTAGAGGTTAGTTATTCTTTTTTTTTAGACATTTTTTTCATACATATGATGACAACGCAGACATTACTTGACAAAGTTAAAATAAATGCCTGAGCCTACAAGTACAAGTTATGACTTCGAACGTAGTGAAGGGCGTTTCGTCTCTGTGGAGTTATATTTAGATAAGTTATCGTCCTTGTGGCGGCCGAACAAGGATGGCAACTTTATGATAGTTCTGATAGCGCGCGCAAATGGGGTTGATAATACATATATTACAAAGTTAGACTAACATAATATTATTCTGCGTTAGTTCGAATGTGCCTATGAAACTGTCTGTAGCCTACGTGATATCAAGGCGTTGAATACGGTATGATGGATTAATTTTATAATAATATCTATGAAAATAAACTAATATACATTTGTAAAGGGTGAACAAATTCTCCTTGATGACGATACGATAAAGAAAAATATAAGATATTTACAAGGGAGGCTTTCGGGCGATTCATCTCCCCTTTCTGTAGAACTTTATCAAAACGTGAAAAACATTTCCATTACAAACCTAACCTGGAAAGATCCTCTAGCCAGTCGAGTCATAAGTGATGATTCAATCGTAGTAGAAAAGTTGTCACCTAAACAGCATCAAAATTTTATGGTAAGAATTGCTTGTTTTCTTTGCCATAATTAACGTTTTAATTATATAAATTGTTCCATAACAGAAACCAGCACGTAATATGGTCGTCACACTCCCAGACTCGATCCAAGATAAATGCCATGAGTTCGTATCAGGGTTTTCAGAAGAATATACTGACGACTTATGTATAAAACTTACGCATAATGGGAAATGGAAAGAGTCGGATGAAACCCTTATAGGAGTTACACAGGATATTCTTGATGTAGTGTAAGTAATTTTCAAAATGGACGAAGTTTCTAAGATCCTTAAATTAATAATATTTTTGATTATAGGGCCGATGTTTGGATGAATCCAGCATTTGGACCGGAACTTATGAAAACACAAAGTGAGGGAACGTATGTAACAGATGTAATAATCCCTTCGATTCGGGCATCGTTGAAAGGGCTACCATATAGGCAATCTGCATTTATCAGCACGTAAGTCGTTTTATTTAAGTAGTATTATATTTATCACTATCAAAGTCACGTTTTCAGAAATTTATTATAGTGCGGAGCGACAAAGCATTGCCAGCGCGGATAGGAAAGGGGATGGATATTTTGGAAAACGGCCAGATTTCATGTATTTACAAAAACGGGAAGGTAAGATATTTGAGCTTGTATTTGGCGAATGCTCACGTTTATTATGTAGCGATACCAAGAAAAGGGAAGACGAAATAAAATTATGGAGGGAAACAAACGATGGTATGTTTTGGATACGACAAGGCTGTAAACCGGAAAAAGATCAATTTGGGATTGTGGGAATTCAGGTAGCAGGTAAAGTTTTGGTGCGATAAGAATATTTTAGAACTCTAGTCCATTGTTTACCGATTTAATAACAAGGTATGATATTATAGGGACCGAGATCCAGTTGAATGTACTCATTAGGGATAACCTTGATACACATCGATATTATCATCTGAAAAAAACACAAATTCCCATACAGTGGTCCGAACAAGCCTTATCAACTTTACCTGAATTTGTTGAGTTATTGCTGAATTTACGGGTATTTATATTAGTACACCAAATTTCATTTATACGTATATCAAAACTAATTTTATTTTAAATAGAATATCCTGATCGTTAATTTATCTCTGTTAATGCAAGTACCCACAAGTAAGACACATCGCGTCGAAAAAAGTACCACGGTATCATCACCTAGAGAAGAAGTACTTGACGAACAAAATAAAAAGAGACAGAGAAGATCCAAGAAAACATTAGGATCTATTAAGCATAGAAGCGCGTTTTTTTAGAGTAATATAGATGATTGACGTGTGACCGCATGATAAATTGCGCCAGTCATCAGTATATTAGCCTACGTAACGTAGTCATTTCATATTAGCCTACGTAACGATTGATTCTATATAAACCACAAGTTTTCTACAAAAAAATTTTTTCTCTTCGGATTCTAACTTGCTCCAGACCCATATTACTTTTATAAATTTGTTGATAAAATGCCTGATCCCCAACCTTTTGTTCGTTGGTTCACATATCTGGTGGCCACCTTCGTCAGCATTCCGATTATCTTTTTCATATATTGGATCATCATAACAGCCATTGTTGTTGGAGCTGTGATTTTTATGGTCGAAGGATTTTTCATATTTTTTGGTGGACTTATAGTATGTACATTTCGTCCACCTACTCACCTTTCTAATTGCATAAATGATCCAAAGCCTCTTCTTTTGCATCACTTAGTTCTTACCTATCACCGGAATCTTTTTTTTGATTGCTTTAATTTCTGGTTTTATTATCGAATTCGTTTATATCTGTATCAAGGGTTTCGTTCGAAGCAAGTATAAATTTTTGATCGACAATTACGTAATAATTGTATAACATGATAAATGAAATTTTACGCCAATCAAGAGTTTAATTCTGAATGTCTTTTCAATATACAGCACGTTTAAAGGTTCCCCAATTACCGGACGAACCGTTCGATGAAAATATGTGGGTAAACATCACGCACGTTATTTTTTTAATATTTGTTAAGTGTTAACTGGGTTTATTGCAGGTTGCCTCTTCAAATTGGTTCAAACGTATCAGTTGAACACTACAACGCTTTCCTTGACCGCTGTGAGTCATCTGGATACAAATTCCAATTAAGAGATAACGGCGACGTATTCATTATTGATATGGCTGATGGAGAACATGAGTTTGTTGTTGCGCTACTACAAAAATATTTAAATCTTCCCAACGGTGGTATTATCTTGAATCCTCCAATAGATATTATTGGTCAACCATGTAAGTAAATTCCTTCCAGTCTGATCTTTGGCTTGTAATCTATTTTCTAATAGTTTCGCATTCATCCTATAGTTCACTATTGTCCATCTGGAAATGGAGAAAAGATTGCACCAGACATTGCCGTGTATCCAAGTGAGGCTTATATTCCGAAACCTACTCTTCCGTATCCCGGACCTCCTCCTAGTGATAAAATTGTAAGTTTTTTGATTTGGTGTATAATTTTTATTGTTTTCGTTTTAATATATTTCACAGGGAAACCCACATGCAAGGATAGTATGTGAGGTGGCTTTGTATCAAGACACCAATGTCTGGGAGATTAAGTGCCAGCGTTGGATGCGTCAGCAATACGTGCGATGCGTGTTTGGGATTAAGATTCACGGTAAAAGGTCTATAAAGAACTCACAAGGACAATATCATCGGTCGATGACGGTATGTCTTGCTCACATGTTTCATTATTTTGCGGTTCTGTACTTAAAAGTTTTTTTTGAGTATAGGCTAAGCTCTGGCGCCAAGGAGTGAGAGGATTCCGAGTGTGGGATTTTGGGACTCTTCAGAAAGGATCTCAGGTTGCAACTGGGTGCAATGCACCAAACCTTCCTGCCTACCAAGTTAGCATTCCAGTGTCAGATGTATTCTGGAACCCACCGATCATTGCGGGAGTTCTGGTTGTGTCTGGATATGTTGAGATGGTTCCTAATACGATAAATGCCAATAACTTTAATATTGATCTATACAGCATTCAGCAGTTAGTATTGAGAAAACAGAATAACAATTAATTAACGCTCTATATTTATGGAATGTTCTGGAAAATCCGTTAAACCTGAGAATTTTATTTCTGTGTACGCTCATGCAATTTATTTTTGCGCAAATAAACCTATGGGATATTTTCTTTTTGTACATGTAATATCTTGAATTTTTACGGTTTTATTAAGAAAGGAAATCGCGAACTGAGATTACAAACTTGCATTTACTAATTCCAAGATGTCGATTTATAAAATGGATCACGATCATGTATACTACCGACCAAGTATATGCCATCTTCTCTCCTTATACATGTCCCACTCGAATGAATGACAGGATAGAAAAATATAAAGTGAAGCTTTTTTTGTGAACAGGGAAACTGAAAGACGATGACTTCCACTAAGCCCCAACTTTATATATCGCGTCATAGCATAAAAAATATATATCCCACACTTTACTTGCTAAATACGTCTACCCTTTACTTATTTATAAAATATTTCTGATTGATGAAGAAACCACCACTACTTCTGATACCAACAACAACTGAGATAAGGTTCATTATGATGAAGTACTTCTTGGTATATCATTGTAGCTTCTTTTGCATGTTCTGCTTCGAAGAATTTGACATGACCTTGTAAGAGGGAATTATTTTAGAAAAAAAAGATTTGTATTTATATATCCGAAATCTTGGCACGTGATAATTCCGAATTTTGATTGATTGCAGTCATAAAGGTTAGGTTAACATTGTGTTTATTCCATGCATCAATCACGGGCTCTATTATACCCATATCTGAGAATTTAGGAGACCCGGGTCTTTTACTAATAATTTAAGATAAACAAAAAACCCTCCAGTTTCTGAACAATATACCCCGGGCCTTTTATATGGCCATTTACGGTAGTGATTTCCTTATACGTATAAATACGGTTGAATACAAATGTGATGCTGAAATTATCAGTTATATACATGTATATTCTATCGGGTATAGGAAGTTTCTCATCTACTTATAATATAGTCGTGGTTATTTTTTTAGTATAATAAAGTTTGTCCGCATTTAAGGCTTATGTTTTTTAACTCGTGTATGCACATCGGAATAATAAAAAGATTATATGCCGATATCTATACATACTTTATTGCATGGATATCAATGTGTACGTACTAACTCATAAATCGAAATTTGAATAGATCTATGCTTTGTATAAAAAATACGGAAGACAGGCTATGGAAGAGAACACCGAACTCAAGAGCAGAATCGATGAGTTAGAGAAAAATAGGACAGATACTGTTGCTGAGAACGCTGAACTTAGAGCTAGAGTTGTGAAATTAGAACAGAATATAGATGAACTTAAAAAAGAATTAGAATCTAAGAAAAATCGAAAATTTCAGGAAAAATGTATTCTAATAGCCCAGATACTTCTTAATGAGGAACCCGTAGTTGAATATCGTCCATCTTTTATGGAAGGATTAGAACTTGATGCCTTCTTCCGAAGTAATCGAATTGCATTAGAGGTGCAAGGAGCTCAGCATCGGCTCCATAACACTAGCTGGTATAAAGATGTCAAAAAACTCGAGGATATTGTTAACCGTGATCGAAAGAAAAGAACCCTTTGTCAACTTAATGGGATCTATCTTCTTGAAGTATGGTATGATGAAAATCCAGAAGTCACTATTCCTAAGAAAATATATAAATTTAGAGAGTTTATTGATAGAAAAATCTTTAATCTTGATTAACCTTATAAATCTTTACATGGCTGAATACAATGACTTAGCATCATGTGTAATAAAATTGATTATATGCATAGCTTATTCATAAATTGTTATATTGCTCAAACTGGATATAGTGATTACTTTACTTATTCTGTATCATAAAAAAGAAAATATAAGATATAATGTAGAGGGTGAATGGGGTAGTGGAGATTATGTTAATACAAAAACCTATCATCTCAAATGCTGGGATGCTTATCAAAATTCAATCCAAATAGTAATGGTGAAAGTGTAAATATAAGTTAATATGAGACCACAGGCTTTTATTAGCATGTTCCATGAACTTCTATACTGATCCTACCCATGATATGATTGGTTAATAAATTTCTGACCATTAATGATTTTTAATTATTCTGATTGGATGGACCACTACTCTAGAGAATAGGTCCTATTACGAAGCTTATTTTTATGATATTTTTGGATAGAAGAAACAACCTTTTTCTTTTTAACATGAACATGATGAATCAGAGATTTGAGGCTCTGCCTCTTCTTTCAGAGATTTATCTGATCGAGATCATACCAGTCTGAATCCGTGGATTCTGAATCAGAGCTGGATGATTTAGAAGGATCTGTCTCAGATTTTATCCATGATAGCTTTGCTTTATTTATACAACTTAGTTCATACTCAATAATACAAAGTTTTTCAAAAACTCCATACTCTATATCATTTTCTATAGAATGAACCGACTTCCAAATATTATTGAGATGTATTTTTATTGAAAGCTTTCCATCCCCATCACTTAAATCTATTTTAGGATATTTCTTAATCTTACCAGCTCTGCTATTTTTGGAAATATCATCATTTAATCTTCTGGGTATTGGAGATGCGGGAGATATATTATGAAATATTCCGCGATGGCTCTTTTGATGTTTAATATCTTGAGCATCTGAGAGAATTTTGTTGATTATGTTTATAATCTCCTCTTGAGCTAGACCAGGTTTAGATTCTGTTGATTTAGGGACAAAGTCCTATTGCTTTGTAATAGATAAGTTATTTTTAGTGGAGCTGGCTTTATGACTTAAAGAGTTACCTGTAGATCTGCTATCTTCTTCGATTAATGGGATACTCATACCATCTATCTCAATTTTAGCATAGCGCTTACAATTTTTCAGAGAAAATCCAAAGCTAATTTTTACTTCGTGCATCTATAATCAATTCCGTTCTAGCATCAAATCAAATAATGGATTTTTGCGAATTTGAAAATCTATTACTTCAGTACCATCTAAGCTTCGCCACTTTCCTTTATATCAAAATTACAAATCTAAACATTTTATTTCTTTGCCTATCAAATCATCATCAGATATATCTTCTAACCCATAATCTTCTTCAAGCTTATTATACAAGCACTTGCTAATAATATTAGATTTAGATGTTGTATCGATTAATACTTTTACTGGGATTTTTCCCTTTATGATTGTTTTATGAAAACCATGTCAAATATTATTTAATGATATATATTATAACTGAAAAAATAACTCGATAAATAATTATCCATTCTCTGCTACTACATAAAATTATTTGTAAATCATGAATAATTAAGATTAATTTCACCAATCTCTCTGATACAATTACTGAATGTGAAAATGAAATCTATTTTATCTAATAATATATTGGTAAATATTAGAATAGGTAGAGGTAGATCAGAATCAGACCATTTTCCATCTGAATAATTAGGGTATTCGATTTTAATTTTAGAATTAAGTTTTTTCATCACTTCTTCGCTAACCCCTTTACATCCCTTCAAACTAAGATATTTCAAATTAGTACAATTGTGGGCTATTTCCTCAATAGCTTTATTATTAATCGAGCAACCATCAAGCTCAAGATGTCTAAGTTTTTGGCACGAGTGAGTAATTTTAGTGATACATCAATTAGTGAGACATATACATGAATTAAGACTTAAGTGTATTAATTTTGGACAAAATTTTGCAATTTCTATAATTGGTATATTAGTAAAACTATAACTTTGATTAAGAATAAGAAAGCGTATATCTGGGCATAAATGCAGAATTACACTGATCAAAGTATCCGAGATTTTTAAACCTTCCAAACTAAGATATAATATCTTTGAACAATAGAGTGGCTTTATCTTTCCACACATAACTCTTTTAAACTTCAATAATTGCCAATAAAGATCTCCAGATGAATTATTATTATATGTATTTCCTTGACAATCTATGAAAAAATCAATATCTCGCCATAGAATAGGAGCACTGCAGTGATACCAAAGGTGATTGACAAATAAAGCAAGATAGAGGGATCAATTAATTTTTAAAAAATATAAGATCTGTTCTAGCAATTCTGGTAAATCAAATATATTCAGTTACACCATTCTCAAGTAATCTATTATTATATATCTTTAATGGAAAAAATCAATGCTTGGATAATTAATTTAGGTACATATATCATTTATTTTTCTGATATTCTCAACCACGCTTAACTTTGCAACCAGCTCATCTAATGACAAGTCCATTCCACATCTTCTGGCTTCTAACTGATTATTATGAGACAATCCATAGAGGAAGTGTTCCTTAAGGTAAATTTTGTTATTATTTACTCTCAATGCTGTTATGTAATATTCTACCATCTTATAATATTCTTTTACTGGTAGGGATATTTGTTTTGATGGCGGGAACTCTCGTGGAATATCCAATAATACATCAGTTCTATTAAGCAATGTGAGAGTATGATTGGGAAAATTCATTTCAGTTATATTTGCCTGAATCTATGGTGAACCTAATAACAGGACATGTGCAAATTCGGGTTTATTAAAAACTAAAATATCATTAACTTCTATCTGTTTCCAGTTATTATCTTTAGACCAGAAAGAGGTGTTTATTTTATGAACCATTCCCAATATTGGTATGCTATCTTCTATAGTCTCACAACGTGAAGATGATATTGCATCTAAATTATTTGGTGATTTTTCAGATGGAAAAGAGATTAATAGTTTTGCTTCTTCTTTATGAGAAGTATCAATCTCTAAGCCTAGTACATCTACTAAACCCCTACCTATAAGATTACAATTGCTAGCGGTATCTAGTATAGTTTTAACTGGTACTTTGTTAATTTTGCAAGATAAAATTCTCATCGTGATGTTTTATTATAATAATATATTTAATTCTGCATTTTTAAATTCATATTAATAAATAATAATTTCGCATTTATAATGACTGAAGTTAATAGCAATATTGGACCGGCTCATCAAAATTTACAAGAGAATGATAATGAAATTGTATCACTAATAGAATCAGTGAAAAAATTATCAATATTGATCAATAATAGGGATACAGAAGTAGTTTGTGATTCGGATTCAGAATGTCCAATTATCACTTATGAGATTGCGAAAAAATTGGGTTTTGAAAAAGATAAAAGTTTACCCAATAGTGAAGCTAGTGCCAAGGCATATATTACTGATAAAGCAATATCTGGTATTATTAAATAGATATCACATAGAAGAATTTCAATTTCTCTTCACCAATTAATGGAAATAGTAAAACCTGAGATTGGGCTAGAGATTATTGACTTAATAGCAAATCCAGATATTTCTTGAAGAAATCGTATACCATCTAAGGCTAAAAGAAAAAAGAGATTTTTAAATGATACAGCATCTTCGTTCTTATCCTCACCTTCATCTGGGTCCAATTCTGAATCCTCTTATGATAATGAAGATTTTACTGTAGATATGGTAAAAGTGAAGAAGTACAATTAATCTTGATCATAAATATGAAATTGTCTTGCTTGCTCATAAGGAACTCCTCTTTTTTAGGTATGGGTGATAATCCTATGAGGTCTTAATCTGAATTTGAAAATATATTAATAATATATAGTTAACATTGAAATGGAGATTTGATTACCTATAGCAAATTCAAATTATTTTATTTCTAATTTTGGACATATTAAAAATGAAAAATATGTAATTGTAAAGGAATATATTACCTGAGGAGATTATATACGAGCAGATATTAAAATTAATAGAGCTCGTAATCAATCTTATTTTCATAGATTAGTTGCAGAGATATTCATTTCTAATTTAGAGAATAAACATTTTGTTAATCATATTAATAGTATTAAGACTAATAATCAAGCAGATAATTTGGAATGGGTCACTTCTAAAGAAAATAATAATCGTAAAATATTTCCAAATTCTGGGTGTAGCAGATCTCGAAAAGTTATACAAGTTGGATTAGATGGTAATGTTATTCAGATTTGGAATTTGCTTTCTCTTGTACAAGATACACTTAATATTCATAAAAGTGCCATTTCAATGTATTATAACAAAAAACGAAATTCTGCTGGAGGATGGTATTGGATGTATTATGAAAAATATACAAAACCTGATTCTAATGAAGAATGGAAGGAGATAGAGTTTGATTCAGAAAAATTTAAGGTATCATCTTTAGGTAGAGTTCAGACAGTAAATGGTATGATTATACAAGGATCATTGCTAATGGGATATCTTAAAGTTGGTAGAGGATTACAAAGTTATATGATACAGCATTTAGTAGCATTAGCTTTTTCCTCAAAAGAACAAGGTAAAGATTATGTGAACCATATCGATGGGAATCCAACTAATAATAAAGCTTTGAATCTTGAATGGTGCACACAAAAAGAAAATATACAACATGCTGTTCGTCTTGAACTTTGCAATAATGACTCTAATAAACATGCTATTAAACAGATTTTTGCTGATGGATCTTTTCAAGAATTTTCATCTTTAACTGAAGCATATCACGCAACTGGAATTAATCATAACAGAATTAGTCTAGTATATTGTGGAATTCAAACTTATGCTGGAGGGTATCATTGGGAATTTGTAGAAACCAACAATACATAATAAAAATTGATTAGTTTAATTATAAAATCACCAATTTATTCATCTTGATCATAGATTCAGAAAGGTCTTGCCTTCTCAGCACTAAATCCATGAGACCTGTAATTGACTATAACATAATTTTGCACAGGAAAAATATGGTTATCAGATGAATGACGTAGATATTCTCTAGTAATTGTATAAGCGTGGGTTATATTCTTAGCCTCATGTATTACCACACCATAAATAGTACCCATTTTTCATAAGTATTTAGGAATTAAATTATAATCTTTTAAGAATTTATTGAACCATTTAACTCCTGGCTTATCTGAATTACCCATTCATCCAGATGATATAGCATGCTGAATTCAAGTGAGTAGTTCTTTGGCTCATTCTTGATTCTTTTCCATAGATCTAAATTTTCTAGGAATATCTGGTTAACTCCGATTTTTTGCATATCCTGTTACTTCGGCATCTGTAATATGTAAAGTTGTAAGTTCAGCAGGATGAATACAAAGCATCACCATGATATCAGCAAGAGCCCAATAATTGGGCAGAGTTTTTAAATCATACATGTCTAATCTTTCTTTGACCGATTCTAATATAAATTCATCTGAATAATTGATATATTTAGTTTTAGCCTTTTTCTGATTGACACTTTGGATTTTGTTAGCATCTTCTGTAATATCTGAAAATTTCATAGCCTTGATTATCTCAAGTGATGCATTAAGATTCCTTAATTCTCTATGAAGATAAGTGAGACGTGATAAGCCAGCATTAGCATTTTTTGCTGATAGGACTAAGGCATAAGCTTCAGCTCTTACATCTCTAATACTAAGTTTATCCCGTAAAATCCATTGCGCCATATCTCTGATAGTTTCTTCCTTAATTCCTTTCAAGAGTTTGTTAGAAATCACAATATTTACATTTTTATCTGAGGTAGTTACACTGTGGCTACTTTCATTTTTCTGGATCAAGAATAAGGCATTCACTTGATCTTTACTAAAGCTATATCTATTCTGTAAGATTCGTTTAGTTATCTCTCTAATAATCTCCTCTTCCAAATCTTTTGGGAGCGAAGCTATAGCTATTTTGCAACTGTCCTTGATAACATTTATAATCTTGGCCTTACTACCTCTTTGATTAGGTATTAATATACTTACCTGATCACTGCTAAATTTAAAACTCTCTCGAAGACGTCATCAACCTTGATTCTATTTTCTATCATCGGTAAGGTTTTCAAGAAATTCTGAGGTGTATTTACTGAGCTCAGATACACTCATCTCATTGTTGAGATTGTATTTTTTAATGATTTTAGTTACAATAGCTAATATGATCTAATATTAAGTAGGTTATGAACAATTCTTTAGGTTATTTACACTATAAAAAATATTTTTTCAAATCAAAATTAATTATCTGCAGATAGCTATACCCAAAAATTGAATGGATCATGGTTATTGTAATTCTATCAGAAAATGGACACAAACAAGATACGGAATAGATTGAAGATTTTAAAATCTATAGCTTTACGTAATAAAATTATTAAAAATATCAATGAGATCAAAGAGAATATAACATTACTTAAAGAGGTTCTGGAAAAAATAATCAATATATACATATGTCAGGTATATGATTAGACTTCATACATAGAATCAGGGAAATCAGATATATAATTCTTAAACATGGTAATTTGTGCACATAACTCATCCTGCTTTTTTCTGTCATAATTCTCTTTACTTTTATATTTTCCCACATGTTTATTGCATGTATTATATTTAGATCTATTTGGCTCACCACAATCTCTACAAGAAGTAGGTATTAGAGAATTACGATGAATATAATATCTTTTTGATTTACTACATCGACCACAGATTTTTCCAGTTCTATGAATATATGAACAATGGTATAATATCATCGCGATTATATATAATAATTACTTCAATCAAATATATAATTTTTTTTGGCATCTAGCTAAAATTTCTAGAATAATTAATTTTATTTTAAAGATTTATCTATCATTTAATATAGTTTTAAAAACATATACTTTTTGTTAGATCAAATAACGCACATATACAAATAACATATATACAAATCAATAAAATGAGTTTGTCTAGTAAAGCAAAAAAATATCTTCATGAATCATTATAGCAATAGTGCTTAAATCAAAAGTTAGCCAAATATAATGAAGCAAAATGACTTTTTATGGGTTTAACAAATCTTGATTATAAATCTGGTCATAAAGAATATACATTTTATAAATACTGGCTTGCATCTAATGGTCATACTGATAAAAATAATACTGCACTTTTAGATGCGTATTGACCTGAAGATATTTATTCTCAATATATAATTTGGATGGTAGGAAAAGGATATACAGTGATCAATCATCCTACAGAAGTTTATAGAATATCTAATACTCATGAATATATTGATGGTAATCAGCCTCTTCGCTTAATAATTAACATTGATGCAAGATAAAAGCCTGATCCAGATAATCTTAATCATCCTTCTCTAGATAGTGAAAAAATTACTTGTGAAGATTTATTATCTCGAATTTTAGTTGCTTGTGCAGATGCATTAAGTCTTATTTCAGATTGCACGCCTTTCTTAAATTCTTTTGCTTTAGCGAGTTTATCAAATGTTGAGAAATGCAGTTGGCATATTATTTATCCTCGTGCCCAATTCATAGATTATAGAGAACTTAAGGAATTCACAGAGAAAGTTATGGAATTAGTTGGGGAACCTTATTCGAAATTTATTGATAATGGCCTTCCCAAAACATATTTTAATCTTCAATTCCTTGGATCAGCAAAAGAGGAACGTATAAAAAGACCTGCTATCTCTTCTGTAAAAAATGGATTTCAAAAGCTAGAGGATTATCTGATTCAGCCTAAAGAGAATTATTTTGTGATCTGGCCACGAACCTTTTCTTCTGAAGAACCAGTAAAACAAGAATCTCAGCCTATTAATGATGAAAATGCTTTAAGTAAAGAAGCTAATCTAGTTATTAAAGAATATGGATGACTTCAGATTGGAAAAATTGGGAATGATTTTATTAATTTTCAAGCACAATCTGTTAAAGAATGTCTTATATGTGACATTAAACATAATAAGGATCAACTCTATGAATTTATTCGAAAAAATGGGTATTCTGTACTTAAATGTTATCACCAAAAACAATATAAGCTGAATCATAAGGGATTAAGCTTTGAAAAGGTATCAGATAAAGTTAAATCAAAAGAGAAACCTAAGAAGTGGGGGTTATGTGAAAGATTACTCAAGGCTGTAAAGAATCCACGCCCACTTGTAGATTTATCTGGAAATAATATTAATGTTAAGAAAATGAAGGATGCCCCAGAAGCTTATCCAGATTTCATGAGTGAGGAACCTACTACAACTTTAATTCGCTCACCTGTTGCTAGCAGAAAAACAAAAATCTTAAGAGAGATTCTTAATTCTTTAGCTAAAAGTGAAGCAAATTTACCTTGTTTTAACTGGGTTTCATATCGTAAAACTCTTAGTAATGAAACTAAAAGTAAAATCAAAGTATTACAGAAATCCAGGCTTCATGTATGCCATTATCAGAAAAATAAAGGTAATTTAGCTATACATGACTGGAATGTTATTATTATTCAGGTCGAAAGTACACATCGTCTTAATTTCCATGGGAGTCATTCTCATGTAGTTATTTTAGATAAAATGAATGGTATTATGCGTCAAATGGCAAGCGGAATCCATGCACAAGAATCTGAAAATGCCATGTGAGATTTGTTAAAGTCAGCTGTTCACGTGATTGTCATGGATGCTTTTGCAAATGAGTCAACTTTAGCCTTCTTAAGATAATACCAGAGTGAAAACATCCAAGTTTTTGATAATAAGTATCAGCCACATAAAAGTGAGACTGTAAAAATCCTTTATGATTTAAATAAAGGCTCAGAAACTATATGTAAAGGTCTTGAGATGCTTAAAGAAGATAAGCATGTTGTCTTTTCAATGATCTCCTGCAAAAAGGCTCGGGTAATAGCTAATCAAGCATCTAAGTTGCAAAAATCAAATGGTTCATTTATTTTGTCACGTGTTTATTTTAGTCAAATGGATGAAAAACAATACCAGGATGACTTTGCTAATATTAATACTATCTGGAGTGGCCTTGATTATGTAATCTATATAAGTACTGTGGAGTCAGACATCTCATTCGAAATTCCTAACTATTTTGATGCAGTTATAGCAATTAGTAATATTAAAATAGGAGTACATGCTGAAGCATTTACTCAGATGCTTTATCGAACTTGTGATTACCCGTATCATATTGTTTCTCTTTACAATAATAAAACACATTCTGAGATTTTTAAAGAACCAAATTGTGATCTTATTCGTGTAGAACTTTCAGCCTTAAGACCTGGAGATTTACTAACTGCAATAAAGGAGCACCGTGAATGGAACAAAATCACTGACTGTTATATACTTAATTCATCTCTGGCAGTAGAAACCTATATTGAGGTTGAATATTAGAGACGCTTATTGGCCAAATATTTTTCAGAAATTCTTTATAGTTTGATTACTAGTACTGGAGCATTGCTAGAATTAATCGCAGTAGAAGATACCAAATTAGCCAAAGCTTCTCATACAGAAGTATCTCATACTATTAAGAATACTAAGAAATTAATTAAAGGTGAAGATGCAGAATTAATAGTTAATGCTCCAGATATCAATCCTAATGAAGCTGAAATACTTAAGCTAAATCCTGAATGTTCTTTTGCTGATAACATGATCCTGCAATGATATTATTTATGGAGAACATATGCTTTAGATAATATTGGAGATAAGGATGATATTCGAAACTGGAGTATGAATAATGATGATTGGATCAAACTTTGCGATAAAAAATTCATGGAAAGATATAATAATCCTGAATCTTTACAATATTTTAGAAGGCTGGCATATTTCAGAAGACAAGGTTCCAATACAACAAAAGCTATTAAAAATCTGAAAGTTAAAGAAGAAATGCAATGGGAAGATTTACACAAATCTGTGGATTCATCATCAGTTGATTTACATAAATTTTATTCAGCAAAACAATGAAGAGCAGTGCATGATCTTTTACAATCAGTAGGATTCAGTGATATAGATGATATGAATATTCTTTCTGGTGATAATGTGGCAAAAGCTTTCAAACAATCACAGAAAAAAATTGTTAAAATTCGAAAAGATGCATTATTGCTCTTTGGTTTTAAGACCAGAGCTAAAGGAATGCCCGATCTTAATGCTACAATAAAATTCATTAATATAATACTAGGTAATTGGTATGGTTATACTGTCAAAGGTGGACGAAAAAAAGTAGGACCAAAAGGTCAACAAGTATGGAAAAGTACTTATTGGATTCATCGTGTATCAGATAATAAAGTTGATTTTATGACTCAAGAAAGAATAATAGCTATAAAGTTGAATGATCCTAATTATCACCTTACAGATCCAGTTCTTCCACCATATAAATCTGAATCAGTTAATGAAATTCAAGAATTTTTCGATTCAATACCCATATGTCTTGACACTAGCTCTGCTATTACTACTGATATTATTGTTTCAGAAGATGCAAAGTTTCGATGTTTCACATCATCTAGTAATGAGATTTGTGAAGAGAGTTCTTATACTAATATAGTTAAGAAATCTATAATAAATTTACCACAATTGCCTTCTATAGTATCAACTCAAAATTAATCGAATAATTCTGAACAATTTTCAAATATTGTTAAAGTCAAGAAAGAGTTACCTGAATCCTTAATTTCTTTATCTTCAGAATATCTCATCAAAAATGAATCTGATATAAATACTCTTACCCTTTTTTTATAGCAAAAATTTCAAATATCAAAAGAAAAATTGGAATAATGGCGAACCAAAATTGCTTTTGAAATGCAGGATAACCAGAATTATTGGAAAAAAGAGCGTGAGAGTATGAGTGAGGCTGACTTCTTAAAATATAAGCAAAATTTTGAGGCTAAAATGAAAGTTTCTACTACTCCACATAAAAAAGAGCTGAAAAATAAATCTTTAGCAATCATTAAATACGTATAATCATTATAAATCTTTTAATAAAGCAAGCATAAGGTACTAAGACAATATCATCTAGTTTTAGTAGTAATTTCTGGAGAAGAGAGATTGTTACATTTAACTAGTTATTTATCTTAGGTAGGGGGTTTTTTGTCACCTCTTACAATAAATAAGAGAAAAAATTCAAATAAAAAATTAATATTCTGATACCTGGATCATATAAAGAGGTTTTTGTATTATGCAATTTTGATCGAGATACAGTTCTAGGTAAGTAATATACATGTAATATATTTTGAGATATGTTTCATGAAATAAAAAGTACTCTAAAAAAGTAGGACATCAAAGTATTCTAAAAAGTAGGATGTCAAAGTATTGGATATTATAATTTGGTAGGATATCAAAGTATTAAAATTTATGGATCAAGGTTTGGTGAATAATGGAATATGATTAGATATATAATTTGAAAAAAATTCAGTAGGATGCCAAAGTAAAATTATTACAGATATATATATTATAAAATTATGCTTTGGTAGGTTATCAAATAGAGATAACATTTTATAAAAATTGGTAGGATACCAAAGTAAAATTATTACAGATATATATATATTATAAAATTATGCTTTGGTGGGTTACCAAATAGGGATAACATTTTATAAAAATTGGTAGGACGCCAAAGTAAAATTATTACAGATATATATATATTATAAAATTATGCTTTGGTGGGTTACCAAATAGGGATAACAATTTGACACTACGTGCCTCATGCTTGGATAATATAATAGGTAACAATTTGGTACTATATACCTCATCATTAGGTGATATTTGAATGAATTATAACAGTTAGCAATTCAGCACTACGTGCCTCAAACCTGGCCCTCATAGAGGAATTAACCAGAAAGCTAAGAGCATTACGTGCCCAGTTTGGGCATAGCCCTCATGTCAGATCTGCAAATAATGACACACGACTGAATGCATCATTAGCATATTTTTTATAGATCATGAGGTATCTAAGTGTGACGATGTGAACACAAATTCATCATCATATTTTTTACAGATCATGGGTACCTAAGTGTAATAATGAACTCATGAACCAATCATCACTCGAATGATAACGTACATATAATTTTATCATCACATCTGAGTGGGAATAACCTAGACTAAGTGGAAATAACATAATTATGTTATTTCCACTACAAGAAACTGTGATGATAGACTCATATATTGCAATTAAAATATCAAAGAAAATATTTTGTCAACTTACTTCTAGATCTTCTTTAGCACGTAAAGAAATAAAAGTAAAAGCTGGTACTATAGATGCTGGATATATAGAAAATATAAAAATATTAATTTATAATAATTCTAGTCAGTCATATACTATACAATCTGATGAGAAAATAGTATAAGTAATATTCTTGTTACTAATAAAGATTTCAAAAATTCAACCAGTATTAACTTGTGAAGAACTTGGAAATTCAGAAAGAGGTCAACAAGATTTTGATTCAACTGATAGATTTAAAGAAAAAAATCTTTAATAGAAGAAGAAAGTGAAGATGAATATGAAGAAGATAATGATATTAACCAACTACTTCTAAATATTCAGGAAAGTCTAAATAAACAAGTAAAAGTATTAGATTTACAAGTAAGAGAATATTATACTCAATTAGATAAAAAAAAGTTCTTTCACTCAACATTTGAAGAATTAAAAAGAAATGAAGTTACTGGTTTAGATAAATACCTTCATGCCAACAATTGCTTATTAACTGAATGCTATAAATATAATAAAGATAACTGATATTATGAGCAGATAAAACTGATATCAAAACTGCTCTATCAAGTTAATAAAGAAGAAAACTCTAATGAGAATGATCTAATACCAGAACAAAGACAATAATTAGAAGAATTATTAAATGAATATCAAGATCTTTTTGATGAAAAACCTGAAAAAACTATAATCATTCAACATGAAATCAATATAAAAACTAAAGAATCAATAGTTCTAAAGTCATATTATAGATACTCACCTATTGAGAAAGAATTCATAGAAAAAGAAATTGAAAGGATGCTTTAATAAAATATTATTTCACCATTAGATAGTTCATGATCTATATCTGTAGTAGTAGTTAAGAAAAAGAATGGCAAATATAAATTTTATGTAGATTATTACCAATTAAATAAAATTACAAAAAGAGATCAATTTTCTCTACCTAAAATTAATGATTTACTTGATGCATTTGGCAAAGCAAAATATTTCTCAATACTTGATCTAGTCTCTGGATATTGACAGGTAGAAGTAAAGTCAGAAGACAGAAAAAAGACAGCTTTCATTACTACTAATGATTTATATAAATTTAATGTGATATCTTTTGAATTAAATAATGTATCAACTACTTTTTAGCACTTAATGAACAAAATATTTAAGCCTTACCTTAGATAATTTGTAGTTATTTATCTTGATGACACTAATATCTTCTTAGATACTTTTGAAAAGCATCTTACACATCTGAAATAAGTATTCAACAAGCTTAGAGAAAGTGATCTAAAACTTCAGTCAAGTAAATATCAATTTAGTAAAATCACACTCACCTTTCTAGAACATATTATTAGCAAAGATAGATTGAAACCTGATCCAGCCAAAATTTCAGCTATAAAATAATTTTCTAGACTGATAAATCTAACTATTTTGAGAAAATTTCTTGGCTTAGCCTCATATTATAGACGCTTTGTAAGAAACTTTACAAAAATAGTAATATCTTTAAATCAATTAATGAGAAAAGATCAATCTTTTGAATAGACTATTGAGCATTAAGAAGCATTTGAAAAATTGAAAAATAGATTAATTACTGCATCTATATTAATCTATTCAGACTTTGAGAAATCTTTTATACTATATACTGATGCTTTTAGCTTTGATTTAGGAGTAGTTTTGGTATAAAAAATGAAAAAGATAATAAATATATAATCATTTATGCTAGTAAAAGAACAAATAACACTAAGAAAAATTATTATGTAACTAAATTAGAATATTTAGCAGTAGTTTAAACAATATAACTATTCAGACCATACTTACATTCTAATATTTCTTTAACAAAATTAGATTAATTATTAATAATTATATTATATTTATTTTTTATCTTACAGATTATTGCTATACCATATACTGCACCATACATAACTTACTACACCACAATCATCTAATCATGTCAAGAAAAGTCATCCAATTTATTTGAGTTATTTTAGCTATAGATAGTTTCTTAGTAGAATTTCTCTTTTCTCTTGTTCTACTAATTTAGTTAGCATATTACTTGATTTATATATTTCATTTATAATCATTTATTTCTTTATTTATTCATTAATAAGCATCTTTCAGAGGTACTACTATATAAGTATTATCTATTATTAATTTATTTATCTTATTATTAATTTTATGTAATATTAATTTATTATTTAAAGATACTGTATCTTTTTGTAATTTGGAAGTAACAAAGTATCAATAAAGAATAAGTTTTAAATACATAATCTCTTGTCTACTTTTGATTTAGTTTTCTATATAAATTCTATTTCAATAATATCACTTTATATCTTGAATCTTCTGTGTAAATTTTTCTGATATAATACTATATCCTAACTTTTTTGTGTGAATTATCTAAATATATTATAATATGTAACAAGAAGATTATAACTTTGGTAATAGTAAAAAAGATTAAATATTATACACACATACATATACATATATTTATCCTTAACTTCTTTTTTCCTAATACTTTCTCAATTGGTGAATGATACTTTGCTTATTTATCATTAATACATACATTCACATACATATATATATATATACATAATATCTGGTCCTGATATCTCAAGTAAATAATTTTAATAACTCCTCATGGGTCTAACTAATCTTATTCAATAATAGTAATAACTTATCACTGCTCTTGGTAATGTTAGTAATAATGATAATGATCAATATAACTTTCCTATACCAAGAATTCCTCTTAAGATTTCAACATATAAAGAAGAACCACATGAAAATATTAATATCTGGATTCTATAAGTAACTAAAGTACTATATATCCAAGAAATCACAGATAAACAAACATATATCATATATGCTAGAACTGAACTTGAAGATATTACCTTTCATTAATACTTGAATAAAGTACACACTACTAGAAAAAATACTGTCTTTAAAAACTGAGAAATATTTCTCATTAAAGTCTATAAAGCATTTCAATCACCTAACTATTAATAATATCTTTATCAATAACTGTGTTAACTTTATCAAACTAGTACTATATAGAAGTATGATATTAAATTCAGAAATATCATAGAACAAATTAAAGAAATAGAAGAACTAGATCAAGTTGCATATTTTATTGATGATCTTAAATCTGCAACAAAGATGGAAGTATCATATCAAGTACTAGAAACTTTTGATGATACCTGAAAACTTATAATTCATTATGATATAGCTATATTTAGTATTGATTATTCTCTTAAAAATGGTAATCATAATTGTAATCAGAAATATAAGAGAAATTCAAGCTTTCTTTCTAATAATAAGCATAATAATACTGATTCCATACCTATAGAACTAGATTATACTGAAGGATCTTATCAACATAATTGTAATAATAATAATAATAATCATAGTAGAAATAATAATACTCATAATTATTATAACTATGACAAACTGGGTCATTTTGTCAAGGACTATCATTCTAAAGGAAAAGCCAAGATCAATAATATTAAAGAAAACAATAATACTACAACTACTACACAATACAACAATAATATTGAATTTGCTTATCTTGAAAATAATCATGAAAAACTTTTGAAATTTAATGGTTATATTAATAGAAAGTCTGTCTGGATTTTACTTAACAGTAAAGTATCATAAAATTTTATTGATAAAGCATATGTTAAGAATAATCAACTACAAATATATAACATGAATTCTATTATTATAGAACTTGCTAATGATTGTAAAAAGAAAGTCAACTCATCTGTATCAATCAAGAAATTAAAATTAGATACATATCATATCTTTAATATCAATACTCAAATTCTTAATATTTAACATTATAATCTTATACTTGATAAATCATGGCTTTATCATACTAATTCTATTATTAACTGATGTAATAATTCCATGATATTTTACTATAGTAACAAAGTAATTAAGATCAATGCTAGTAAAGATAAACTTACATCTAGTTATAACTCACTTTATGTATCTCAATAATAATTTGCTGAAATTTCATCTAATGCTGAATTATTTGTAATTTGTACTACTATAAAAGAAATATATCAAGAAGTAATAACTTCTTGTGAAGCTACTCAACTAGTTAAAGAATTTGCTGATATCTTTCCTAACTCACTTTCTAATGAGTTATTATCAAAATACACTATAAATCATGCTATTAATTTAATAACTGGCTCTGAACCACCATCTCGCTCTACATATCACTTATCTTATATTAAAATGGATGAACTGAAGAAATAACTATCTGACTTACTTAGTAAAGATTTTATTCATTCAAGTTTTTCATTATTTGAAGTACCTATCTTATTTATACATAAAAAGGAAGAAACTCTTCATCTCTGTATTGATTATTATGTCTTGAACAAAATTATAATTAAAAATTGATATCCTTTACCTCATATTGATGAACTAATAGATCATTTAGTTGGAGCACAATATTTTTTTAAATTGGATCTCTATTCTAGATATCACCAAATTAGAATTAAAGAAAATCATATTCACAAAATAGCATTTAGAACAAGATATGATCATTATGAATTTCTTGTACTTTCCTTTAGTCTCACTAATATACTTATAACTTTTATGACTTTTATGAATAATATTTTCCATGACTATTTAGATAAATTTGTTATTATTTATCTTGATGATATTCTTGTATTCAGTAATACTAAGAAAGAATATCTCCAACATCTTCATATTATTCTTTCTAAACTTTGTAAATATAAACTTTATATCAAATTCAAGAAATATAAACTCATCAAACAATATGTCAAATACTTAGATCATTTTATTTTGGATCAAGAAATATTAGTTGATCAACACAAAATTGCCACTATTCATGACTGGTTCAAGCCAACAAATATCTCTGAATTTCAATCATTCTTAGAACTTGCTAGTTATTACAGAAAATTTGTAAAAGGATTCTCTGCAATTGCTTTATTACTTACAGTCTTACTTCATAAAAATCAAGAATATATTTGGAATAAGTCTGAGCAGAAAGTATTTAATAATTTAAAACAGCATTTAATCATTGTACCTGTTTTAATTTTGCCAGATCCTAAACTACCTTTTACAATTATAACTGATGTATCTGAATTTGCTATTGAAGCTATTCTTAGTTAAAATCATGGAAAAGAAGATCAACCTGTCACTTATGAATCATGTAAACTATCCTTTGCTGAACAAAACTATCCAATATATGAAAAGAAACTTCTCACTATTATATATACTATTTATCTCTGGAAATCCTATTTGAAAGGATAATGATTTATTATTATAACTAATCATGTATTTCTTGAGTATATTAAGACATAACATAATCTTTCTAAATATTAAGCTCACTAGCTGAAAATCTTACAAGCTAATAATTTCATTATTAAATATAAATTGGAAAAGAAAAATATAGTAGTTGATACTTTATCTCATCCACTATAAGTGAATAATATTATTATAATCTTTACATAACTTATTGATGATAAAAAGTTATAACAAGAATATGAAAATGATAAATATTTCAAGAAAATCTGGATAGTCTTGCATAATTTTGAATCATCTACACCAAAATAATAATCTCAAATATGTCACTTTGAGTAAAGAGATAATAAAATTTATTTGAAAAATACTAATCATTTTACTATTTCCAAGAATAAAACTTTAAGAACTCAAATTTTAAAGGAACATCATAACATTCCTATCTCTGGTTATTTAGAAATTAACAAAATTTATGAGCATTTACAAAGATTATATTACTAGCCAAAAATATCCAAGAATATTTGTAAATATATTCTTAGTTGTGAAGAATGCCAAAGAAATAAATCTAGTAATCAGTTATCCTCAGGATTTCTACAACCCTTAAAAATATCTGAACAATGCTAAAAATAAATTACTTTGGATTTTATCATGTAATTACCTATAACTCATCAAGAATATAATGTAATTCTAATTATTATTGATTATCTTACTAAATGTACACACTTCATTCCTACTCATACTACTATCACTATATCTGAAGTTGCTAAACTATTCTTCAATAATATTTTCAAATTATATGAACTATCTCAAGTTATAATTTCAGATCATGATACCAAATTTACTAGTCATTTCTAAAAATCACTATTTGAATAAATTGGAACTAAATTAGTTATGTCAACTGTATTTCATCCACAAACTGATGATCAAATTGAGAGAATGAATCATACTCTAGAAGAAATATTAAGAATTTATTCTACTTATAATCAAGATCACTGGGATGAACATCTTGCAGCCACTGAATTTGCATATAATAATTTAATTTAAGCTTCTTCTGGTCATATACCTTTTGAGTTAGACTGTAATTAACATCTAATTGTACCTATAATACTTATCACAAATAATAAAGTTATCACTGCTGATAAATTCATTCAATATTGAAATAATATAATTAAAGATGCTAAAGACTTATTAATAGAAGCATAGAATTATCAATCTAAATATGCTAATCAACATTATTATTTTCAAGAATTTAAAATAAGAGATCAAGTCTTACTTTTAACTCACAATATTATTAATCTTATAGATAAATAATATTCTAGTAAAAAGCTTATATTTAAATATATTGATCCCTTCTCTATTCTTGAAGTTATTTCATCTGTCACATATAAACTGAATTTACCTTTGTATATGAAAATTCACCCTGTCTTTCATATTTCATTGTTAAAATTATACAATCCTAATGATAATGAAGATTTTATTTATCCAATTCCATCATAACTAATCATCATATCTGAAATTGATGAAGAAGAATATAAAGTAGAAGCAATTTTAGATAAAAGAATTATTCAAAATAAATCTTAATATTTAGTTAAATGACTAGATTATTCTCTTCATGATTCTATCTGGAAATCTTTAGAAAATCTTCACAATACTATGAAACTCATGAAATCTTTTGAATCAAAATGTTAATAAGGATATTGATTCTTAAGAGGAGGAGAGTTATAATAAAATTAGATTAGTTATTAATAATTATATTATATTTATCTTTTATCTTACAAATCATTGCTGTATCATATACTATATCACATATGATTTACTACATCATAATCATCCAATTATGCCAAGAAAAATTATTTAATTTATTTAAGTTATTTTAGCTATAGATAGTTTCTTAGTAGAATTTCTCTTTTCTCTTGTTCTATTAATTTAGTTAGTATATTGTTACTATTTTAAGAT
>CAJVPS010000136.1:0-34845 GCA_910591765.1 Ambispora leptoticha | reverse complement strand
GCTAATACTATCTAATATACAAGATATAATTAAAGTACTATAGTATAAATAATTATGAATAGGTTATGTCAAAGTACATTGAAAGATGTTAAAGAATATTGAAGAATGTCAGAGTATATAAAAGGATAATGAAAAATGTGAAAAGATATGAGAAAATATAGAAAGATATGAGAAGATGTGAAAAGATGTGAAAGGATATGAGAGAATATCAAAGAATATCAAAGAACATGAAAAGATATTTGAGATCATTATCTAAATGTAACTGTTTTATCAAAATTAAAAATAATCTTTCACTATACTATTCTACTATATATATACTGTAAATATCATATTACAAGATAATAAAAATATAAATCCTAAATATTAAATAAAATATAATGTTAAAAATTAAAAATAGAAATATGATAATAAATATAGTAATAAATGATATAGAAAATAGTGATAATTATAATATAAATAAAATTATAATAAAATGTAATTTTTTATAACTAGAGAAAGATTAAGAAATTAAGGAATTTTATGTTATTATGGTAATAGTATGACTCAAATAAATCATATCATACTGAAATATGTCTCATTTCTTGATGAGATGTGTATAGTAATAACAATCATAAAAAGTAAGTATTATAAAAGTACTAAGAAGTGTAAAGAGAATAGTAACAGTAATTGTAGATGAAAGTATATAGAAAGTTATCTGATATGAAGAAAATGATAGCAATAATTATAGAGAGAAGTATGTAGGGTGCAGTAATAATAATTATAGGAAAAGAAAATGTAATGACAAAGAAATAAGAATAGTATAATACTGAAATAGTAATAGTAAATATATAAATATATAAGAAATATATCACTTTTTTTATATATATAAATAACATGATCAACTTTACTTTTTCTTTGTATATCATTTAATATATCAAAGAAATCTTGTGCTATTATAGCTACAAAATAACAATTATCTAAATACTGATCCCTCCAAATAATAATTTAATTATGAAATTGTTAGTATAAAGTAAAAAAATATTAAAATAAAATAAATATATACCTAAAAATTACTGTTAGAAATTTTAAATATTTTTCTTCTTAATTAGTATCAGAATAACAAGTCTCAATAATATTTGATATATTCTCTAAAGAAATCTAATAGATTTTAGAAATGTGTAAACAAGCATAATTTAAGAAAGCTTTTACCTATCAGTTAGAATAAAAGTTAATTTATCCTATATAAACAAAAGTAATTAGTAGTAATAAGAATATAATATAATAAGAATTTAGTTTATCTTGCAGATCTATACCTCTAATTTCCAATATACAATTAAGTATTATGTTAACTTCTCCTTCTGTGAGTGCTAACAATAAATTATTTATTAATTTTTTGAGATTTTCTGAATAATAATACTATTAAATATTGCTAAAAATAATATAATAAGTTATTAGACTAGTGAAAATTAGTAATATAATCAGATGTTAGTAAATATAATTAGTTAATTACTTATACTCAGTAATAAACTTGACAAGTCTTGAAAATATAAATTAAATGATCTTTCTATATCTTATTATTATCAAGTTTATATAATATCATTCCCAATTCTTGAGCTTGTGCCAAATTCAGATTACTCATTATACATATCTAGTTATCTCTATAAATATATCAAATTTTTACTTGTAAACTAATATAGTCTTTAATTATTTTAATAATAATCTTGAAAATTTGTTAATATTCTTCTAAAGTAGAGATATTAATGAATACATAATAATATATTAATACTATATTAATATTAAAAATAGTAATTAGAATAACTTTATTAATATTCACAAATACATTTATATATATACAATGTGTAATAAAAAAACCTAACTATTTTCTGATTATATTAGATAATAAATAAATATCTTTAATTTTAGCTTAATTTATACTATTTTTTACTGAATTAAAATTAAATAATAGATTTATTTACTATATTTATTAAATAAATTCTTGCAAAATTTATTATTAAAATATTATTAATTACTTATAAATAAAAGATATACAGCTTATTATATTATTAAAATAAAAATATTTATTCTATATCTAAACTATTCAAACTGATTTTAATTTTATAAAAATTTATAGATTATTATTAAGAGTAATATTAAGAAATAAATATCTAAAAATTTGAATATTTTAAAGAAGTTTTTGATAGAAAAATGAGATTCTATTTCAAAAATCATTTTAAATAATTTAATAAGTTCAATAAAATATTATTATAAATTAGTTATTGAAAGCAAAGATAAATAAATCAATTTTTAAGTATAATAAATTTTATTCTATATCTTTTTTGCTTTTAAATGATATATTAATCAGTAAATTTGATGCAATATTCATGAATTTATAATGAATTTAATATAGTTAAGTTTTTTTGTCACATACTATATAATATATATAATAAAAAAAATCAAATATTTTATTTTTAGTTATATTTATTTAATTTACATAAAATTTTAAATATATGTACTTGATAATCTAATAAAAAAGTTTACTTAAAGTATTTAATAGCTTATCTTAATAAGATTTTTTATAATTAATATTTTTTTATTAATTTTTTTTTGAAAAAATTGATTATAAAAAATTTAAAATACTTTTTTAATCTTTTTTTGTTTGTTATTCAAGTAATATTTATTTAAATTATATAAAATTTTAAATATATATACTTGATAATCTAGTAAATGAGTTTACTTAAGATTAATTTGCAAAATAATAATCAAATTTATTTATAATAATTTATTTAAGTTTTCTTATTATTAAAAATTTTTAATTTTAAAAATATAAATTATAAAAAATTTTATAAAATAAGTGTTCAAGTAGTCTTAAATAAAGTTGTTTATTATACTCTCAAGTATATATATATAAATTTTTATGCTATTTAGATAAATATTTATGAAGAAAATTAAAATATCCAGTTTTTTTGTTACATATTATACATATATATATATAGTTAATTTTATATATTAATTCATCTTTAATATAAACTAAAAATATGATTTTATTCATTTTATTTTATATAATAAACATAAAAAGATATTAAAAAACAAGAAAAATAAATAATAACAAATATCATATAATTATCATTCTTAAACAAACAAAATTAGATAATTATAGAGAGATTTTTAATAATGCACTTTACAAACAAGTGCAATATTATAGTATCTTTCCTTTGTAGAAATTTTAAACTTTAATCTAATCTATGTTTACTTTTCAGCATTATTGTAAAATTTTGCTTTTATGAATACTTATTTGAAGTATATGTAACATTCCATCCACATAATATTAATACATGTATATTGTCTTATGCATTTTGTTACATTTTTTCGTAAAAAAATATCCAATGATAATTGTCAAACACCATGTTCTCCACATATTTGCTTTGCCTGAAATGCATTTACACCGTGTATTTCAACTAAAAATCATATTGAGTTTTTTAACTTAAATCTTCTTATTTTTATTTTTATTGTTTGGAAAGATATAATAAACAAAAAAATAACATCGATAATTGCATCAATTACACATACAGTATTGATTCTGAGGCTTGAGTTAAAATTGTCTTTGCAAATGAATGACTATTGAATTCTTCTCACATACCTGAACAGTTTGTCATAGGTGAAAATTTGTGAAAGTTGCATCAGGTTTTCGTATCCCAAGCTCTTTGTGACATTTTTTTATAATAGAATAAATCAAATATGAATCACTTGGACAGACATACTTACCCGTTCATAACGTTTATTGGGTTATAAAGTGTAACACTGCTCAATTTTGTCAACAAATGGTCAAAATATTAACACTATCAAAGAGATTAGAAGTTCCCATAATTTTAAACAAATGAAATTGCACAATCCCGACGGTTCGAAATTCCGCCTTAAATTTAATTGTCAAATTTTTACTGTACTAGAAATTGATATATGAAATTGCTGAAACATGGGTGCAGACAAAAAATATACGTATCAAATATGGAAATAGAGATAGGGTTAGTCGAGGAAATAGATAAGGTTGAGTTGACTGATGGATTTTATTTTTTCTTTTGACCATAAACTCGTCAAAAACATCACCAAATCAGCCAAGTATTACTGTGCCACTCTAATTTGCGAAAAGCATGATAAGTCTGTAAAAGACCACAATCAATTATTCATGACATATAGAAATCTGCTTGTCCTGCATTTACATACATTCACATATGTACGTGTAATTATTTACGTACGTGTTTATACATATACATGTACATCTACATGTATGTTCTATAAACGCATGTAAAAAGTGACCTTTTACAGGCATCGATTTCAGATAATAAATCTGGGAGATTTTTGACAATGAATATTTGCTGGGATATGGGTGTTGAGATTGGAACATGCGATGAGATGGGATTAGAAGTATCGCAATAAATGTTGACTGACACAGGCCTGTGAATTGTCCGTGCCGGCGGAAGTTAACATATGAATGCCATTTGAAATATATTGTATGTTTATAGAGGGGAGCGGAAAAATTTCTCTAATTCATAATAGTATATCAGGAAGTCATTTAGTTTTACTATAATTCAATTAAGGGGGGATGATAAAAAATTGTAACGTTACACGTTTAACACAAAATAAGATTCATGATTAAAAGTGACTTTGAAGGTGCGACAGAACTTTTTCGTCGTCACTTTGTTAAGTACATGTCTTAGATTTCATTGTAATTACCGATAGAAGAAATTAAAGTCGCAGTCTTAAAACATGTTATTGTGACTCTATTTTTGGAATATTTTTCCGTAATTTCTTAATAATTTTTTGCATCATTTCTGTGGCTTTAAATGCAAAACAATAGAAAATCTGTTTCAAAAGTTTTATTAGAACTGGGGTTATTAATGATAATAAAGGTCAAAAAGAAAATTCTATTGTTTTTTTTTCATGTTTCCAAAACTAATACTGTGATTCTTTTATTAATAAACTGTTACGTGCGTGTATGTGAAACACTTATTAGCCATTATTGTGGTCGTCCACTCGATCTAATGAAACGTCTGGTGCATGTAGGATGGTAGCAATTTCAGTAGATAGAAATAATGCTAATTTCGTATGACCCAACACAGAATGTAATTCCCAAAATGGTAAATAAAAAACAACGCCAACAAGGATGCGTAGTTCCTATTGTGTCTCCTGGAATTTTTATATATACGTTTGCTTTTGGAATCGATGATTTTGTAGTAGTAAAGTTTCCTAGATTTATTCTTGAAAAATTTGCAAATATCATATTATTTTTCCGAAAAATTTATTAAATACAAATATACATGTAAATGGCGGAGAAAGATTCTTATAACATATTTTTTAATGGTAATGTTCCTAACATTCAATAATGGTGATTGAATTTTTTAAATCGTTTAACGACTTTTTTCGATTTAATAGGAAGCGAAGAAGCCCAATATTATGATTACGATAGTCCAACGAGTTCACATCGTCCAGCTCCTAAACCACGTGAGTAAGCATGAAATTCTGAATTATCATCAAAAAGGCTTATTTCCATTTTTTTTTTTTTCACAATTTAGCTATTCATCAATCGCCATTTAGTCAATCTATATCAAATATATCAGGGAACAATAATAACAATAATAACAGCAGCATAGTTAATTTAGAAAGTAAGTAACGTGAACGAGAATAAGTAAAAATAACAAATAACCGTGAAATTGATAATTTATTTCATTTTAAATGAAGATTCAAATCCTTACCTAGCATATGCGCCATCACGTAAACAAGATCCACCACCACGTAAAGAAGAGCCGTCATATCCGCCACCTCCCCCGCCATTACATCCACAGGATTCTTATCATATAAAAAATTTTGGTCTAGATAATCTGGCTCAATCCGTGCAATATCAGCAACAACAACAACCAGATTATTATAATCCACCAAACCAGTACAATCCACCAAATCAGTACAATCCACCAGATCAGTATACAAATTATTCGTCAGCCCCATATAAGAATGGTAAATTAAATGGATGTACTTTTTTTATTTGAATTAAATTAATTTAAATTTAATTAAATACCTATGCAGCGTCAAACCCAAATTCATACAATTTACACTATAAACAAGAGAATCAGAATCATGCAACACAAGGTGAATTTTCTTGCAATATACAGAAGAAAAAATTTGGAGCAATTAATTTAACTTTTTTTTTTTTGCGTCTAACTCTTACGATAAAGAAATCTTGAACCCACCTCGTCTTACGCATTTCTCTGATCCACGCGAAGGCGAAGGATCACAAATATCAGATACAGATAGAAGTAAATAAAAATCAATTAATCGATGCGAAACTTTTTTAAGCTTGTTACTAATAAATTAATTCATTTCTAACGTTAATAGGATATGAAAGAGCAGAACTTAAAGATCTCTTATTGAAAATCGGATTCTTTTTAATATGTTTATTCATTATTTCTATCATCATAATCGCGGTATGTAAGAGAATCTATGCTTAATTTCTAATACGAAGATTCATCACAATTTACATGGAAATATAGATCCTTGCCTTAGTGAATCAACAAAAATGCAAAAACCTAGATTTTAATGACGCCGCTGCCGTTTTTAATACGAGTTATATTAGCAGCCAACAAGGCAACACACCTTGGAAATTTTTAACTTCAGGAAAATTTATAGTAAGTTGCGAGCTCTGTCTCTTTCTTACAAGTCGTCGTTTGTAATCGAGATATAATTTATTATTATTATCGTAGGATGCAGAAATCATTGTGAATTCAAATAATCCAGCTAAACAAGACCCAAATCGTGTATATTTCGAGACGAGAATGATTTCAGCGCGGGATGGAGATGTTAATTTAGTTGATTTATCCCAACAACAAGAATTTCTTTTCGTAAGTATTTATCTATTTTTCCAGTTCTATCCACACGCACACACACACACACATATGTATAAATTGTGATCAATTTATTATTTAATAGGTGCATAGTGGAAACGTGAAAAGTCTAGAATGGGAAAATTACTTAACATTTCCACCTACATGCGCTAAAGTCAGGGTAGATTTGTGGTTTGCTCAAAATGCGTCCTTTCCATTTTCAGTAGATGTCCAAGGATCTGATTTCGTGGTAAAAGGGTGGCCAACACAAAATTAATTATAAAAATATTTGACTTAAAAAAGGGGGGGGGGGTTATAGCTTGCTACTTATAATTATTTTTATTAATTCTAATATAGTTTATTTGTATGTATGTATATATTATTTATTTTTCTTTATATTCTTTTAATGTTCGTGTGCTCTTGTGCTTTTTAACACGAAAATGTACATTTTTTTAATAAATTTAATAGCAAAAAAAACTAAAGTTAAATAATATTAATATGTTTACATGATCCCAAATACGTAAAGAACAATAAATGGACCACTTAATCCTTAGAGAGTTAACTAATGCAACTTTGCGTGCACAAGTGTCCAATTTCTGAGATTATAATGAACCAATGACATTTGTAAAGCTCAAGGATTTCGTTTTTTTAAGCAAGACAAAAGAGACCTGTTTTGGTATATACATGTATAATAGCTGTTGTCGAAATATCTTTTAAGTTTTGGTATTGTTGTTGTTTCAATAAAAAAAATGCAGTTTCTTTGTACTCCTAACAAAAAAAATAAGTACATGTAATGCACGAATTAAAAAAAAAATAACGGATGTTACAATACATACAAATGCTTACATTTGTATGACTTGAAACCAAGAAAAAAGCTGATGCGCTTTGATATACATGTATGCTATTGCGTTTCTTAAAGATGAAACGTTAAAGATTTATGAAATTCTTAGTTATCCAGATTAAAGTTGAATCTATTCATTCATGTAATAGGTAATAGAAAATCGCATTTCTTTTAATTAAATGGAGAATTCACAGTCAAATACGCTAATCACGGGTCCACGGTTGGGGTTTACAATAATAATTACGATAAAATTTCAAATATACTAAAATGGACAATGATTATCATTTAATGAACCCAGTATACAAGAATTTTAATATCGATATATCAATTTGGCGTTTTTTAACGACGACGCTTGATTGAATTATAGTTTCAGGCAGAAAAATAATAATTCAGCTTTCTGGATATTGTTGACGAATTCTATATGGGTAGGGGTGTTAGGAACAATAAATTACACAGTAAAAACTTTATTCATTTATCTTATGATAATTCCGCATTTAGATTTTTGTTTAACATGTACTTGTTTTTCTTTTCATGAAATCCCAAATGATCGAATATAATGTTTTATGTCAAGTAACATATAATAGAACTGTACAAATAAATGGTAACACTTTAAAACGTGTATGTACTAAACTATTTAAATGTCATTCAATTCGCGAAAATATCAACTTGAAATTTCATTAGTCTTGGGGGGTATCCAATAAATAAATAAAAAAGCGTCAGGCTTTATTTGTACCACTGCTCTTTTTATATACATGTATTATTTTTAGTTTATTTTTACACATGTGATGACACGAATTAACACACATTAAATTAACGCACAATTAGAAACGTCGATCAAAAATTTCGCTTTTTCTAAAATGCCCTGGAAATACATATCGATATAAATGTACATGAATTTATAGGCACGCACGGGCACGAACTTTGGATAATCGAAATAAAATCAAATGACGAATAATAGCAAGGAACTTGTAACATTAATTTTCGGAGAATATATTACGAATGTTACTTCTGATACACAAAACCTTTGCCATAGAAGAATTGTTTCACGTTAACATAAAAAGACAACATTAATTTATAATAGTAATATACATAACATTCTAATTCTCAAAATGATTTCCTTGTCTAGTTTTGATTTTCTGACAAACAAAAAAAATATATAATCAATACCGATACCAATTATATTGTATCTTTTTCACTTATACAAATTAATGAATAAATACAAACATTCATTCCCACGTTTTCTTTATTTATCGTTATATAAAAAATCCATATATAAACACCAACGTTACTCTTTATTTTCACGTTTAACTCGATTTTCATAGAACATTTTCTAGACATTAATATTTAATTTTTATCACATCTACATACACAAAATCATTTGAATAATTCCCTAATCATTTTCCATAATGACTTGGGATCAAAGAACGCCAGAGATCGACGGATACGGGACATGTGGCCATTGCCAAAAACAAAGAACATATTTCTACTGGTGCTCTAGTTGCGAGTATCAACGTTATCAAAAAGCTTTTCCAAAATGGACGAGCGGGAATAAAATAATCGATGGAGTGATTCTTGAAATTCAAAGAGATGCCCCATCAATCTTTTCTTTCTTAGAATGGATTCCCTATCACAAATTTAGCGAAATAAAAGAAATCGGCCAGGGAGCGTTTAGTAACGTATACATGGCAACTTGGAAAGAAGGGCCGCGGGACGGTCCACCTTTTTTTGGAGATTTCTCACATTCAAATAAATCTTTACCAATGTGGGAACGACGGTCTGGTATAAGAGTTGCGCTTAAATCTCTTCGTGGCTCACAAAATATTCAAGCTGAATTTTTCAACGATGTAAGAATACACTATGTATGTTTTATTTAATATTCACAATATCTTCATCCATTAATTTCTGTTGAATTCTTAGTTTAAAGCCTTATGTCGAACGGCGCCAGATGGCGAAGATTTTGAAAATTTTTCACTTCGCCACGTTCTTCGCTGTTATGGAATAACGCAGAATCCAGCTACCAAAGAGTACGCAATGGTTATGCAATACGCAGACCAGGGTGACTTGCATAAATGTCTCACAAGAACATGTAATGAAAAATTTCTTCCAGGAGGCATTAAACCGCTTAAACAGATAGCAGTGGGATTATCAGTAGTTCATGCAGCAGGTCTAGTTCATCGTAACCTACATGCGGGAAACATACTGCAAGATGGAAAAAACTTTTACATTGGTGATGTAGGAATAAGTAGACCTATCGAACCGCAAAAATCACCAGCTAAAGGGGTGTATGGTGTTATGCCATATATAGCGCCTGAGGTTTTACTTGGAGGGGCACATACTCAAGCTGCCGATATATACAGTTTTGGCATGATAATGTGGGAATTTCTTTCAAATCAACGACCATTTGTTGACCGTGCACACGATCCTCATCTCCATTTAGCCATTTATAACGGTCTCCGACCGGAAATTGGAGATCATATACCAGCACATTTACGTAATTTAATGAAAAGATGCTGGGATTCGGATCCGTCTCGACGACCAACAGCAGATCTGTTAGAGGGTTTACTGAGTGTACGTTCAAAAATGGGTTCCGAGGAGAATATTCAGGTGCCAAGAAATTTATTTAATGAATTCGATCAACCAGATATAAGAATAAGCACTAAAATCCATCCGGAGGCAGTATATACATCTCGACTTTTACGATTCATTGATCCTATCAATTCAACAAGTTTCGGAAGTAAGTGATCAATGTTTTTTCGTACCCGACATTTACACATATTCAAATTTCTTTCTTGAATTTTTAGCTGATTCACGTGTTGGATATGAAGAAAACGGAGGAGCAAAATCATGTAGGTATCTTATTGTATCTTTGACAGATGTTGCTTCGTATTATGCAATTCTACGAATCTAATTTATCTTGTTTAATAGTCATTGCACATAAAATAAAAGAAATAAAAAAATATCAAAGGGAGAAGGCAACACAAGCACGTGAATGGAAAGATCAAGACTTTAGAATGTACGTATTATTTATCTCAAAAACTGAATTGCGGTATATCGATATTATTCGCAGTGTTTAATTCTTTCTCTCTATAGATTAGTGGATTGGTATTATTGGACAGGCCGATAAATAGAAGTTACACCCTTTTGCATAAATTTATACCCAAAACCTATTACTCCTACAACAATTGTAAATATCATCAATTAAATTGTGAATAAAAATTTAACTTATTGTGCATGTATAGATTAATTTTTTGACTGTTTGCCAATAACGAATAGAATTAGAATTTTGATTTTTTCATAATACTCAACATGCATCACGACACTGTACATGTACATATCGTTTCATGTAGTTTCACGGGAAATAAATGCCATTTTTGGAAACTTTATATACGTATGTATTAAGTCATCTTTAGATTTAAAGTAACATTTGATTTGTCAAAGCGTCATATTATATTGCATACGCGCACATAAATGAATGGTTGCTTGTGTTAATTCGGAATGAATCAAGATAGAAGTTGATATTAGCGCCTAATATTTTGATCGTTATGAAAACCGCAGTTTTTTAAAAAAATATTCCCAATAATAATAAACACTACACCAACAAAATTGTTTCAGTCGCGTGCAAATTTGATTATGTCATTTGTGACGTACGTAATTGGTCTAGAGATTTATAAATTAATCTCCGGATATCCCCTATTTCGGTTTATCCTACAACATTACGTACATATTTCCAATAATATTTCAACATTTAATATGTTTCCACGATAGAAGTCACGATGTACGTTTCTCTGAATTTTTGTTGGATATAATTCCAAGTCAATCTTTCATAGTTGGATTAATATATTCATCCGTAACTGGGGGGTTTTAGTTATCCCGTAATATCTTAAACAGAAACCAATAACGACATCAAAGTATTATAACAATTATTAAAAAAATTTTTGATTATATCAAACATAAACATAAAGAACTTTCACTTTATAAGCGCCGGCATAATTTATTTTGCAATGATTTCAACGCAACGCAACTTCAGTTTCTCCACTTTGTCGAAATTTATTTTCCATTTGTAAATTCGTCCATGTTGCTTATAAATTGTTCCACACTTCCTTTTGCAAGATATTCTACGTTTGCAAAAAGGAGTTCATTCAAATAATTTACTCTTATTAATTTCGTTATATTCTTTTATTAGAATTATAAATTCGTTTGCTATATTTGAAACGTCCAGAGCAGTTAATATTTTTTAACATTAGTGCATTTACTGCAATCGTGAGTATCGTAAACTAACACTAGCTCATTAGGGATGCGACTCAAACCTACGGGTTTGGAACTTGGTCAAATCCCAACAAATCACTTCTTATTTATCATAATCTCAAACATTTCGGCATGTAATAAGGGTTCAAACGCATATAATTCATAATCTAACGCTCCGAAAAAGAGTCTGGTTCGGTTCGAGCTCAAACTCGAATCGGACTCGAACTCGAAATTTGAAGATCGACCATAAGTGTAATAGTGAAAATTGTAGCTCAATACATTTGCTATTCAAAATTTTGACTTTAATTAGACAGAACTAAAATATTTTTATCATAAGCAAAATATATTTCCATAAATATAGTCCGGTGCAAAAAGATTTGTACCTCAATATAAAAATCAATAATTGCTTCTAATAAAAACCATCCAAATTTTAACCAATCTTTATAATTTTTTATATCAAATAAAAAAATGATCTAAGTTAACATTTTATACTATTTTAATTATTCTATTATACTTTAATTCAAAAATAAATGAAGCATTAATTTACTAAAAAAACTAAAATAAATTATTTTTTTTAAAAAAAAGACATTTTAAATATTATCACTATTAATTTGCAATATTAAAACTTTAAATTATGCAAGCAAGTTGCCTTATATTTGATAAATATATGTTCTAAATTCATAAAAATTGAATCACTAGTTATAAAAAAATTAAGTTTCAAAGTTTAGTAATTAAGTTATTTATTATATAATTTTTATATTAATTTTAATCAAATTTTATACAGTAAAATTTAAAATTTAATTTAAAAAGTTATTATTAGTAAAAATTTTTTTATAAAAGAAATATATTAAAAATTTTTACATTTAAATAAATTTCAATATTTAATAACTTAATTAAATGAGACAGAATTAAAATTTTATTTTTAAAAAATAATCTATTAATATTTATCTGAGATACAAATTTTTTGTATTGAATTATAATAATATTTTATTATAATATAACTTAGTAAAAATTATAGCTTTTGTAACAAATTTAATTTTCTCTCACAGATCATTACTGTGTCATATACTGTGCCACATGTGATACTGCATCACAAAAATTATCTCATAAAGTCACACAGTATACTTGAGCTATTTTAGTTATAGATAGTTTTCTTAGTAGAATTTCTCTTTTCTCTTGTTCTACTAATTTAGTTAGCATATTACTAAATTTATATTTTATTTATAATTATTTATTTCTTTATTTATTCATTAATAAGCATCTTCTGGAGGTATTATCATATAAGTATTATCTATTATTAATTTATTTATTTTATTATTAATTTTATATAATGTTAAATTATTATTTAAAGATGCTATTTCTATTCTGTATTTTTAATAATAATAATGATAATAATATAATAAAGAATAAGTTTTAAACATAATAATCTTGTCTGTCTTGAATTAGTTTTCTGTGTAAATTTTATTTCAATTAATATCACTATATATCTTGAATCTTCTGTGTGAATTTTTCTGATATATTATAATATAACTAGAAAGATTACAGCTTTAGATAAGAACTATAATTTTACTTATAAATATAAAATACATTTATTATTCAAAATTTTGACTTAAATAGATAGAACTAAAATATTTTATATAAATAATTATAGTTTATTATAGTATATTTCTATAAATAGTAATATTTCATTATAAACTATCTTTAAATAAAAAATAATTAAATTTTAAATATCAAATATTTTAAAAGAACTTAATTTTTTATTATATAATATCTTATATAAAGTTGTAATTTAGAATTCAGACTAAATCTTTACTTAGAATTACTTTAGTAATTTGATTTAAATTCAAATTAAATTTGAATATAAAAAAGTCTGATTCAAGTTTAGTTTGATTTTTCTATTAAAAATACTATTATAATCAAGTAATTGTTAATAAAAATCAGTAATTAAAAATTATAAATTATGAAATCTATAATAAAATCTTAAAATAATTAATAAATTTATATTTCTTTATATAAATAATTATATTAATTAAAATAATTTTAAATTATATTTATTTTATCAAATTAATTAGGATATTAATAATTATCTTATTAATTAAATTATAATTTGAAATTGGAATTGAAGTTATAATTTAAAATTATATAAAATTTCAAATTTAATTTCAAATATAATCAAAATATATAATTTAATAAATGAGTTTGAATTATATCTCTATATCTTATTTAGTTCTGAAATTATATAAAGCAGTATTATAACTATTTAATTTAGATTATTATAATAATAATTATCTGAATAATATTTTAAATATTATTTTATATTTTTATAATATATAAAATTATATTAACTAGATATATATAATTTTACTTTATAAGTATACTATATAAAATATATAATTTTACTTTATAAGTATACTATATAAAATATTAGTTTTCAGATTGTTTAGATAAATAAATTCAATTTTAAATTGAATTATTTGAACTAATAAAATAATAAAAAACTTAAATATAATAAAATTAAAAAGTAAAGTTTAAATATATAAAAAGTTTTAAGTTAATAAAAGTTTGTTTTTTAATTAAATATTTTGAAAGTTTTAGAATTAAATATAATTATAATATATTATTTTAATATTTTAAAAATTTCTTTTATTTTAATTATATTATAATATAATTCTTTAAATTTTAATTTTTTATTATTAAAGATTTTTATTATTTTTCTTTTAATTAATAAAAGAATTCAGTTCTAGTATAAAGTAATAATAGTTAAATTTTATTTAAAAATAAAATTATTTTTGTATAATAATTTTAAATTTTATTTTAATATATAAATTAAAGCTTTATATTTTATAATATTATTATTTTTTTATTATATAAATTTAATATACTTAATAAAAATATATATTTATTTAAAAATATTTTCATAATATATCAAGTATATTATTAATATTATATAACTTTAAATATAAATAACCAAAAAATATAAAATTTGGCAAAATAAAAAGGGAGGATTGCTTGTATTTAAGTATAAATTTATTATATTTTATATATAATATTTTCAGAATCTCAGATCTTAAAAAGAAATAATTATTTATATTTAGAAATTATTTATATTTAGAGATATATAATATATAAAATACTTTTTTTATTCAAATTTATAATTATAATTTTATAAATATAAAAACTTCTAATTAAATTATATAATTTTATATATTTTTAATTTGTAATAATAATATAATATTTATAATTTATTTAATATAAATTAAAATTAAAATTTTAAATTATATATATATATATATATATATAAATAAAATTAATATTAGTTAACTTAATATATAATAATAAATAAAATTAATTTTTTATATTATATTATAAGTTTTAATAATATAATAAATTAATAAGTTTGATTTTTATAAATTATAATATTAACTTATATATATAATTAATTTATTTAATTAATATTATTAATATATATAATATCATATAATTACTATTATAATATAATTAAATTTATATAAATTATTCAAATTTTATTACTTTTTTTATTTTATCTAACTATCTAATTAAAAAATTAAAGTTCTATCAAGTAATAATTACTTATTATTTAATAAGATTATAATTAAATACAATTTTTATATATACTTATTAGATAAAAGTATCAAATTAACTAATTTATTATAAAAAAATTAATAATATAAACAAACTTTAAATAATAATTATAAGCTTAATACTTATTCAAATTTTTTATCTTGTAATCTATTAATACTTTAGTAATTACTTATAGTTTTCAAGAATATTATTAAATTGAAAATTGACAAATTTTGAATAAAATAAAATTATTAGTTACTGAAAATACAAGAAAATTATCTGTAAGATTATGAAAGCTCTTGATCATATCCAAGTACAGATTTTTTAAGTCGTTAACATATTTCAGAAAGAATAATAAATGACTATTAAATCTTAAAATAATTAACTAAAAGTTTTAATAAAGTATAATTATTAAAAAAAATAATAAAAAATAGATGAATTATATTAGGCAAGCTCACTTAATTAATTAATAAGATATTAACTATACTAGTCAGTTTTAAAATAGTTATTATCTTTATAAATTAGATTTTCACAGTCTTGTTAGAGTAAGAAAATCTTTTATTTCTGAAGAAAATCAGAAAAAATACTTTGAATTATATAAAGAAAAATAAAATTAGATTATCAAATTTAAAATAATTATTCAGAGTAATGAATCTTATTTTTGTCTATTTCAAAATAATACTTAAAAACAGTCTGATATTATCAAAAGAAAAATATACTATTAATTATCTTATTCTAATTATTAAATATGAAGAAGATACTGTTATGATATGAAAATATTTTATTAATAGTAGAACTGGATCTTTGATCATAATTAAAGAAAAAATAAATAATGCTATCTATATAAAACTACTTAGAAATAGTTTTCTGTTATTTTTGAATGAATTGAAATTAAATTTATATACTTTTTAGGATAATAATTGCCCAATTTATTGATTAAGATTAGTATATCAGTAAAAAGAAGAAAATTAATTACTTCACTTTTATAGTCTTAATTCAATTAAGCATGTTTAGAATTATTTAGAAAAAATAGTTCACAAAAGACAATCTCATTTCAAAAATAAGCAGGAATTATTCATGGCTTTGAAGAAAGATAAGTAAAAATAGATATGAGTTATTTAGAAAAATTAATGAAAAGTATGACATGAAGAGTTCAGGCTGTAATTAAAAGTAAAGGTAATATAATATAATATTAAGATTATCAATAAAAAATTTATGATTTTCTGATTCAAATAATATAAAATTTATGCAATATATATTAGTATATTCGCATTTTGTTATATGATAAAGACATCAATATCTTTACTATTTTGTATAACATCAATATTTGATTCAATACTTTTGTGCAGTGAGTGTATTATAGTATTGCATCAGTTATTCCACTTCAAATCTTTCTCTTTAGCCGTTTTATAAAGTACTATCACTTCTCTCTTTCATGATAAGAAATAGTGGCATTTTGTCTATTTTGTGATAAAAAGGATAAAACTTGAAAAAATTTTTGTTTAAAGAAATTTGTTTATTTGTTATATTAATAAATAAATCATTATTAAAACTAGAATTCACATGATGAATATGGTCGTATTTTGTTATATATGATTTCAATTCTCATTATTTATAACGGTAATTATTAATATATCTATAGGATATTTATATGAATGGATTAATAATGTATATTGGAATCTATGATTATAGTTTTTAATATCTCTGCTGTTATTTATGAATATTATTGAACTAAAATGAACATGAGAATGAAAAGGATAAGTAATTTGAATCATACTTTGTATTTTTTGTTAACTTATGGTTGCTTTTTCTGAATAAACTTTAACAAATAAGTGTGTTAACAAATTAAAGTCAATTTCTATTTGATAGATTTTCTGGATCAAAAGATCCTATTCCAACAAACAATATAACGTTTTTAACAGAAAGGCAAGAATTGTACGTGATTCTGAGCAGAGTTTAGTAGAGAATTTTGCAAGCAATGGATTACTTTGAGAAGGTAGTTGTACGCAATTTATATTCTTTTTTTATTAAGCAAGAACAGTTTATACATTTTTTTTAATTATTTACATTTAAAGATTTTTCAATTATTATGATATCTGTTGTTTAAGAGAGAAGAAAAAGTTTGCGAGAATTACCCAAGAATAAAATATAATTTAGATAACATCAAAATAGAATTCGTAACAGACGTAATGCGAACGATCATTACCTTGATCTTGCGATTTGATTGGTTTACCCTCATTAAAAAATTACGAGATCGAGGAATTTTGTGACTAATGCACAGTTAAACCTCGCTAAGCCGAAGTGGTTGGTGCAATCAGCAAAAAATCGGTTCTATAACTGTTTCGGAATTAACTTGTTCTAGAGATAAAGTAGCAGATATTATTGAACTTGAAAACATCTAAGTTAAATTAGTTTGATTTCATAACCGCTTTACTTGTATTGGTTGTTGTAGTTATAAATAAATAAATAAATTAATAATGTAAACAGAATTAATTAGAAATCTCTTTAAACATATAATTATTGAGCAAAATATGTAGCGAATCAAAGTTTTATTACGCGAATTTTCATTTACCTAATATACAGTCAAACCTCCATAAAAGAACATGATCAGGACGTCCAAATTTTGTATAGGTGTTTTATTATGGAGGTTTTTATACAGCTAATAAATTGAATTGGTCTTATAAAAAAGTGTTAGCGGGAGATGGAGGGCTCTTTTATGGAGGTTTGACTGTAAATGACTTTACCAAAAAACTGTTTATCAAGTAATTAATAATCAATTAAATAATGATCAATAGATCGAACTTAAGAATCCAACGCATTTCATCACATACCATATAAATTTTCCTATTTAATTACCAAATAAATTTTTCTTTTTCTTTCATAATTGTTTCCATAATGGATTTTGATCTATGCAGTTATATTTGATCAGAGATTGTATTTATTCTTTTGTAAAAAAATTAATTAATGACTAAATATATGCTTGCTAATAGTGTTATATATAAATAAATTAAATTTAATTATTTTAAGCTATTTTTCAAATAAAAATCAAGCCTAAGCCGAAAGTGATGAATAAAGTCACTATTATATTTTCAAATATTCCATCAATGAGAAGAAATGGATCAGCACTTGAAATAAGACCATTGCTATTAGGTGAAATATTATTTGTTGTAACAACTACAACTTTAGATGACGAAACAACAACTTTAGATGAAGCCACAATAGTGGTAACTACTTTCGTGGAAGAATTTTCAGTGGTAGTAATTAATAGCGTGGCGGAAGTTGCTAAAGTGGATGTAAAATATTTTACAGAGGTGATCGTACTGGGTGAAATTTTAACAGAATTTTGATTTCCCTGTAAATTAGGTGAATTATTCTCAGTAATTGTTTGTGTAGGCCCTTCTTTTTGGGATTTTATCCGAGAATTCGAGTTGTCATTTTTACTTTCAGTCTTAATGGTTTGCTGAACAGATTGATATGGAACTGTGGTTATATTTTCAACACTTACTGATGCAGGCGAACTCTTAGCACTTACCGGTGCAGGATTATCGTTATTTCCGGCATTGATTTGCTGTGAATTTGGCTGAACACTATTAGTAGCTGCAGGTGAATTATTTCCGGCACTGACTTGCTGTGAATTTGGCTGAACACTATTAGTAGTTGCAGGTGAATTATTTCCGGAATTGACTTGCTGTGAATTTGGTTGAACACTATTAGCAGTCGCAGGTGAATTATCTCCGGCATTGACTTGCTGTGAATTTGGCTGAACACTATTAGCAGTTGCAGGTAAATTATTTCCGGCATTGACTTGCTGTGAATTTGGCTGATAGCTATTGGTAGCTGATGCGGGTGAATTTGGTTGATTATTATTATTGCCGCTGATTCCCGAACTTAAATTAAAAGAACATTTAATTTTTAAAAAGTTTATATTTCAAGAAATATTCCGTTTATGGATTATGATAATTATTTTATTTTAATTTTAATTGCTATAAGATTTACCTTGAACTCGTAGGAGGCGGAAAATTGGGAAGTATATCTTTCGGGGTTTGCGTAGTTGTAGCCGCAGGTGCAGCTGCTCCAGCTACATTCCCAGTAGAAATAGGTTTTAGAGCAATGGTAGGATTGTTGCCTTGATTCGGATTTGTAAATGTCGGGGGAGCAATAGATACTGTTTCAAATGGCTTTTTAAATCCGCCTCCGTTATTATTTCCATTATTATTACCGATACTTCCATTATATTGTGTGGTGGTGGGTATGCTGCTGCTATCCCCACCTCCAGTTGATTGTATGATAGCCGACGTCGTCGTGATAGCCGTAGTTGTAGCACTAAAACATCATGCTCAAATTAGAATTAAATATTATAATTAACGAGCACACTAGTCTTACATACGATTTTTGAGCTAAAATATTGACAGTGCATATTAACGAAAATATTATTATTATTTTGAAATTGTTCATTTTAAAATCTTGGTTTTTTTCTCAGACAGTTTTTAGTTTTGTATTTATATATATTATTTGTATTTAATATTATGTTGATTCAGAGGGCAGTGCATACATGCTGTGGCTTCACATCTAAATAGAGAAAAAATGAAACTAGTAATTAATTATATGGTTAATTTTTTAGCGCGTAATTTCTCGAGAACTTCTTGTAATGTAAATAGAGTTGAATCTTAATTCTTTTTTATGACTATTATGCACCTTTGAATAACGATAATTAGTTTCAAGTTGTAAAAATTTCATTGTTCTGTGAAACAATATAAAAATAACCCCTACTTTGTTTGCTTTAAAAAGTCTATTGCTGCGGTCATAATGAAGACGGTAAAGATAAAATTTTGTACTACCAAATACAAATGATTGGCAACTCTAAATTGAGTTTTTTAATACATTGGGTCTGAAACGAATTCAGCACTCCGACAAATTATTAAATTACCGATTTGAAATGGTGATACAAATCAATCTTTTTTTGTAACTGTCTGTAAAACTAATATTCAAGAGATGGATAAAATCTAAAATAAAATTATTATACTTATATCGCACTTGGTTGCAGCATTTTGATTGGAGGGCAATACTGTAGTTATTAATTTGAATTTGTTAAAGTGTTTGTAATTATTTTTACGGGCGTTGTTTTTGTTTCTTGACTCAACAAAAATTTTAAATTTTAAATCTTCCATTATTGCATTTATTAATTTTCCGCATTTCCTATAGGCCATTATTCAATAACTAATAAAAATACACGAATTTTTCACAGCAACCAATAAGCATGTATATAAAGATCAATTTTGGAAACCAAATCCAGTATAAAATACAGCAAGCAGATGCTTAACCTAGCCTGGAACACTAATTAAAAATGATGATAGATAATAATCTCAAACCCAACCTTATTCTTTCTTAAAATCGATTACAATAGAATTTTCTGAAATCAGATAAAATTAGTAAATAAAGTGTGGGATTTTAAAATTTAAATTTTTGTCAGTTACCAGATGAATCAAGAATAGGAATTTTGCGTGTAAAACATCATGTAATTATTTCAGTGAGAAAATGTATGAGCTGATGTCAAAATGAATGATCATGTTTCAAACAGAAACACAAAGAAAAATAGAAAAAATTTAAAAATTACATTTATAGAAAGTAAAAAAAAACTTATGCTTCACTTAGAACTTAACCGGTATATTGATGATTTACTAAATATTAGTAATAATAAAGCTTATATCAATTTCTTTGAGAATAGGCAGATTTAGTTGTTTCTATCTTTTAATATTAAAAGAAATTCAAGTATTAAAGTTAGAATTAAATGTCTAATATTTATATTTATCTAATATATATTTTATAATTCAAAACAAAATATTTTATCATATTTTACCATGTAAAATATTTTGGATATATATATATATATTCTACTCAAATCTTTTTAAATTATAAAGAAGATTAATAATAAATTAATTATCTTATAAAAACAAGACATGAAATTCTGATTTTCAATTAATTTCTTTTGAAAATTATTAATATTAAATTTTACAAAAGAAATTTATATTACTATCTAATAAAAATCTCATACTAGATATTATAAAGAAGTATAATCTGCAATAATATTTTATATTCCTATGCAAATTTATTAAAATTATTAAGAATTTATTCCAGCTGCTAGAACTTGATAACTTTATCTTCTTTATCTTTAATATTAATTATATGAATTAGTGAAAAAGATTTATATCTCAATATTAAAATTAATAAATACTTCTAACAAAAATTATTCAAATTTTAACTAATCTTTATATATTAAAAAAGTAATTTAAATTAACTTTTTATACTTTAATTTAATAATAAATAAAGTATTACTTTACTAAAATAATATTATTTTTTTTAAAAAAAATATTTTAAATATTATTACTATTAATTTGTAATATTAAAATTTCAAATTACATAAGTAGATTATTCTAGATTCAATAATTGTATATTCTAAATTGAATTAGTAGTTATAAAGATATTAAAATTCAAAGTTAAGTAATTAAATTATTTACAATATAATTTTTATATTAATTTTAATTAAATTTTATATAGTAAAATTTAAGAAATAATAATTGAAAAAAGTTATATTAGTAAAAATTTTTATATTTAAATAAATTTCAATATCTAATAACTTAATTAAATAAAGCAGAATTAAAAGTTTATTTTTGAAAAAATAGTTTATTTATATTTATCTAAAATCTTTTTATATCTATTTATATTAATAATTAATAACTAAAATTTTTTATATTATAACTTATAAAATAAATAAAAAAATCAAAGAAAGTCTAAACTAAAAAGATAAAACTTAAAGAATAAAAAAATAATAAATTTATCTTGTTATTTAAAAGAAATCTATTATTATTAAATATTATATATACTAATATAATTAATAACAATCTCTTTATATTTATTAATCTTATACTTAATTTATAAAAGATTAAAATTAGATTAGAATTAAGATAATAATATATATAAAATTATTTTATTATTAGTAATTCAAGCTAAATTTGAATATCTATTATTTTTTCAAATTAAAAAATAATAATTTAAAATTTTATATTATATAATTTTAATTCAAATAAAATTTTATTTATTAAAAAATTTATAATTTTAATATTTATTTATTTATTTTTATATTTTAATAAAAAATTAATATTTTTTTAATATAAAAAATATTTTAATTATTATTAATCTTATTAATATAAAAAAGTTATAATAAAATTAATATTAATTTATAGATTATTATTATACTATATATTATATTATATATAATTTACTATATTATAATTATTTAATTTATATCAAAAAAAATTATCTAATATAATAAATTATTTAAATTATAAATAAATTTCTTAATAAAATTTTTTGAATTCTTATTTTATTAATATAATTAGTATATTATTCTTTTATTTTTATTATTTATAATTATTTATTTATTTATTTATTTAGTTATTTATAAGTATTTTTTAAAAATATTATAAATATTTTCTTTTAAATATTTATAGATTAATAATTTATATAATAATAATTTATTATTTAAAAATATTTTTTTATTATTTATATTTTTTTAATTTTATTTTATCTTAATAAATAAATATAAATTTATATAATTAAATAAAATTTATTTTAATTTAATTTCTTATTAAATATATAAATATATCACTATAAATTTTATAGTTTAATTATTTACTATTAAGTCTAAATATGATATAAATTATATTTATTAACAAATTATTTAAGAGAGTATATTTTATATTTATAATTATTACAATAATTATATCTGATATAGCCAAGATATTCTTTGAAATATCTTCAAATTATATAGTTTATTTATAATAATTATATCAAATAGAGATACAAAATTTATAAGTAAATTTTAGAAATTATTATTTAAATATCTTGAAACTAAACTATTATATTAATAATATTTTACTTATAATCAGATAATTAAATAGAAAAATTAAATAAAACTTTAAAAGAAATACTTAGAATATATATAATATATTAATAAAATAAATAAAATAAAAATCTAATAGCAACTAAATTTATTTATAATAATAATAAAAATACTTTTATTAGTTATATTATTACAAACTATATTCATGAAGATAAATTTTATCAGAGATATAATCTATAATAAGTTTTGAAAATGAAGACTAAATTATTTATAAAGATAAAGAGGATTACAATTATTCTAAAGTTTTTCAAGTATTAATACTTATAAGTATTATATTAACACAAGATAAAAATGAAATAAAACAAAAATAAAGTTGTGATTACAAAAACTAAACTAAGGGTAAGATATCAAAAACTAAATAATAAGTACTATAATTAAAATAAAAGATTTAATATACTGATTAAACTCTTTAATAGTATCTTTTTAACTATTAGATAAAGAGTATATACCAAAACAAAAATAAAGCTTTTATATATGAAAAAGCTTATAAAAATTTTCTAAATTAAATAAAATATACTTGACTTATTTTAAGTGAAGGACATTCACTATCTATATTTTTCAGGCAAGAAAAATATATAATTAATCAGAATATAATATATTATAATAAAAAAGTTAAATGAAAGTAAAATATCAAGATAAAAATCAAAGAATTATAAGATAAGTATAATTCAAGTATTTTCAAGAATAATTGAATTATTACTATTTAAATATATTTATTTTATATCTAAGAGCAGAGATATTTATACATCTTTAAGATTTTACAGATTTTTATCTAAACTTATTTACTACTCTAATATATAATTACAAGTTTTGAGATAAAGAATCAATAAATAAACAAGTAAAATAATAAAATAAGATATATATAATAAGTTAAAAAATAATACAAATAATAAAATAAAATAAAAAGATAAAATAAATATTCTAAAAAGAAAAGATAAATAATAAAAATAAATTAAATTTATTACTAAATTATTTCTGAAGTATTTCTAAATTATTATTAAACTATTTGTGAACTGTTATTGACTTTTAGACTAATTATTTATTTATAATCTTGAAGTAATACTAAAATATTACAGAAATATTACAAAAATATTAATAAATTATAATTAAATTTATAATTAATATACTAATTAAATTATTTGAAATCACATACTTTTTAAAAATCAATTGATTAGTTGAAAATTATAAGTTTAAAAAATTATAAAATTAAAAAAATTTATATTATTGTGATAATATTATATTCTAGAATTAGATTATAATTAGAAATCTTATATATTAATTAATATTCTATCATCTCAAAATAATATTATAATATTACAAAATTTTATAGAATATTAAAATATTATATAATTAAGATTATTAAAAATTTATTATTAGAAATATATGATAGATAGTTAAAATATATAGAAGATATAAAAAAATAATATAAAATTTCAGATTCTTTTTTTATATATAATATAAAAAATCTTATAAATAAATAAAGAATAATCAAGAAGCTTACACCTCTCTGCCAAAAATATCTATTACTTTTGATAATATACATTATTTTGAAAATTTTATCAAACCTTCAAATTAAGTTTGCTTAGAAAGTATATTAACAACTTCTAATAAAATTTACTAATCTGGATAAGACCTAAGCTGTTGAACAGCTCAATAATTTCTTCAAGCAACTCTTTTTTATTATCTTTGGTTACTCATACAAGAGTTCACTCTTCATGATCAGTCAAAAGAAGTGATCTTTCTAAACAAGAAAGAGGTTCAGTGAGTCCATCATTTTTGAATTTATTAATAATAACAGTACAAGTAGTTCTGGATATTCTGAGTATTTTTTGAATGTCTGTAATATTATACTTGCATTTGTAAAGTCCAATAATTATTCTATGTTTAAAAATATTGAGTTCACAAGACTTAGACATTTTTCATAAAATACAGTAAATAAAACTAAAAAGTAGTTTTATGATTTTTAAAAGTTACCATTTTTGTCTGTTCAGAAAAAAAAAGAAACTTGAAATTAAGTTAGATATAAGGTGAGATATCTTAATTTGAATATAAGCTACAGGATGTAATTTTATTTGCTAATTACAAAGTGACAGATACTTTTGGCAGAGGGATATATATTAAAGTATATTAAACTCTTTAATTTATTAATAAAATATTATTTATTATTTATAAACTACAATTACTATATAATATAAAACTATATCCAGTATTTTATATATTACTTTATAGAAATATAATTCAGTTATTGAATATAATAAATATTAATTACTATCAGTTATTATTATATTTGATAATAAAGAAAAATATAAAGTTGAGAATATTTTTAATAAAAAAATTCATTATTACAAATCCTATTATCTTGTTAAATAACTTGACTATTCTCTTTAAAATATAACTTAAAAATCTTTTGAAAACTTGAAAAATATTATGAAAAAGATAAATATCTTTGAAGAATTATATACTTAAATATAATAAGAATATTATATTTTAAGTAAAAAAATATATAATAATTTTGAATAGATTATTTTCTTTAGTTTTAGATCTTTATTTTATACTATCTGTATAATAAATTAGCTTTTATATTACTTTTATTAAAGATTATTTTATTTTTATATTGAATATATAGATAATTATTTATATATTTAATTAATTAGATTTTACATATTATCATATAGATAATTATTAAGTATATTATAATTCTTAATTTATATTATTATTATAGTAAATAAAATTTTTTAATTTCTTAATTTTTCCCTGGTTATATAAAATTGCATATTTTTATAATTTTTATTTATTTTATCAATATCCTTATTTCTATATCATATATTACTATATTTATTACTACATTTCTATTTTTAATATTATATCTTATTTAATATTCAGGATCTATATTTTTATTATTTTGTATTATAATATTCATATATATAGTAGAATAGTATAGTAGAAAATTATTTTTAATTTTGGTAAAATAGTTATACTTGGATAATGATTTCAAACATCTTTTCACGTTCTTTGATGTTCTTTAGCATTCTCTCATATCCTTTCACATCTTTCTATATTTTTTAATATCTTCTCATGTCTTTTTATATCTTTCAATATCCTTTCACATACTCTGATATTCTTTAATATTCTTTAACATCTTTCAATATACTTTGATGTAATTTATTCATGATTATTTATACTATAATATTTTAATTATATTTTGTATATTAGATAATATTAGCTAGTAATACTATAATAATTTTTATATCTGAAAATGTATAAAAGAATCTGCTATCTCAGCTTGAAATAAACAGTTTGAAAAGAATTATTTGAAAAATATAATTTTAAGAATTACTTTTATAATCTAATTATACTAGTACCTTTTCTTTCACTTAGTTTTATTCCTTTGACTATATAAAGTTGATTTTGGATTTTTGAATTATAATGTTATATTGATTTTTTGATTTTTAATATTATTTTAAGAGTAAATAACTTCTATTATAAATAAGTCATATATTTTTATTTGTTTAGTTATTTGATTTTCATATTATAATTTTTACTTTTAGTTATAGTCTTCTTTGATTAATAGTTTATACTATTTAATCAATTCAAATCTTGAATTATATTGATTACTAATAGCTTCATTCAGTTAATCTTTATAATTTCTTTAATTTATTTATTTCTTTATTTATTTTATTATTCTTTATTAAGACAATATTTATAGATATTGGCACAGATCTTAAAAATCTTTGTCATTATTAAAAGTTATAGTCTAATTCCCCTCTCGTTATTCTTTAATTATTTTAGTCTCTCTCAATCCTATATTATTAAGATGAATTCAAGTGAAACTCCACTTACCAATTCGCTATAACATATTTTTGATGCCCTCTCTGTAGAGAAAAACTCCCTTCACACCCCTTTTTATATTCATATCTTTTTTTTATATTCTTTTATTATGTTCTTTCTTTCTTTATTCATAATTGATAAATATTTATATCTTGAATTTTCATGATCAATTATTATTCTTTTATTAGAATACTTATTAATTATTATCTTAAGACATATCAAATTTCTAATTACCCTATTAGAATATCTTCTCAAGACTTTTGCCCCTATTGTCATCCCCTTTAGTCTAATCTTTTATTATAATTTCATATCTTTTGTTTACTTACAGAACATATTGAAATAATATCAATCAATCAAATTATATATTTGTTATTTCAAGAATTAATTCAACTTGATCTGAGTGAAATATACATTAGTCAACTAAAATAAAGAATAATACAGTTAGTAAACACCTTTATCTTTGATTGTATCAATATATAAGAAGAACAATTCAATTTAATTAAATAATTTTACTAACAGTTTATCCATCAAGACTTTAGCTTCCAATCAAGAACCCCATCTGTTAATAGTGATATTGATAAATACTACTCAGAAATAAAGAACTCAAAAGATACTCCTGTTTTCTTAGTACAAAATACAAAATCAGAAGAAACTAGTGATTCTTCAGAAGATATACAAACTGATTCAGAAGATAATAATCAATCATCAGAAAAAGAAGATAATCAAATAGCTCAACAAAATAATAATAATAACTTGAACAATCTCATTCAAGCTCTTGAAGTACTAGCTAACCAAATAGCTTATCAAAATGTCTGGTCTATGGAAAAGATTATTATTCTAATCAGGAAATACTGTAAAAATGATCAAGACCTTACTGAGTGACTAAAAGACTTTAATATTATCATCCAAGCCAATAAAATCACTAATATCAGAAAAGTATAATTGGTTAGAAGGTACTGCTATCTTATGATATGATGAAAGAGAAAGAGATAATGCTACCTGATTAATAGCCTAAAATGACAATAATAACCAATCATACAGTTTTAATTATCAATTTGCTGCTCACTTTAATACTCAAGAAAGAATTAACCAGTGGCAAGATGAAATTAAAATCTTATAACAAACTGATATCATGAAAGAATACACAGACAAATTCATAAATCTACTTCATAAAGTAGATCCAGAAAATGAATATCTAGAAGAATATAAGATCTAAACATATAGAAGAGAATTGAAATCAGAGATCAGAAAATGGGTTCAGATCTCAGCTGATAGAACTTTCTTAAATATGATACAAGTCACAAAGAATATAGAAAAAGCAGATTCAGATATATCAACTTGAGGATATTATCAATCTCAGATTCAGGATAATTCAACACTGAATGCTATAATGATAGCACTTCAAGATCTCAACCAGTGAATAGAAAGTATTAAAACTAGTAAAGGATCAAACTATAACAGAAATAGTTCAGGTTATAGGTCTAATAATCAAAATCCTAAACTAGTCTCAATCTGTTATAATTGTAATGAGCCAGGCCATATCCATCCTAATTGTTCTCAGCTATAATTATACCAGAATAATCAGAATAACTTTGAAAATAATTACCAGAGAACTAATAAGAATAATCAGTAACAAAATAATATATCACCAAATCAGGCAAATATTAACAATAATCAAAATGCAAATAATAATCAGAATACATTATTAGCTCAAATACAAGCTCTTACTGATAGTATTCAAATATTAATTGCCAAACCTAACAATGTAAATTCACTACTTGGTACACATGAATACTTGGCTGCTGAAAGAAAATCCAGAAATTTCAGAACTATTTCTTATAGAATCAGATCCATAGGTCAACTTCATAAAGAAATAATTAATGAAATTAAGGAACTGAATGATAATGAAGAAGAAGAATAAGAAGATGCTCCTGAAGTTATTTTTGATCAGGATATGAATAATGCTAGATCATCTAAAACTCTTGAAGAACTTGCTAAAAAGATTATTTGCAAAAAGAAGAGTAAAATCACTTTACCTATACTTGTTATCATATCTAAACCATATAATATTCTAGAAGATTTGGCATAACAAAAAGCAAATATAACTGTTGTTTAACTTATTCAGATCTCCTTTTCACAAAGAACTCAACTATCAAAAGGAATACACTGAGCTATAGCTCTCAAACCAAAAAGAAAAAGAAGAGTATTGCTTGAACAAAAGCTCAAAATCACATCTGCCTGGTATGAAGTGAAAGTTGGAAAGAATATTATTAATTTAATCATTGATATTGGTGTCTCTGAATATGTCACTACACATAACTTTATAAAAGATATGGGATTGAAAATATAACACAGTTCAAATATTTCAATGTCAGGCATAAATAGAATATCTAAATAACCTCTTGAAGCTATTAATAATCTACTTTTGAATATTGATGAAATCATAATTCCTACTGAAGTAGACATTACTGAAGCAAAAATATACTTAGTAATTGTTGGAATGGACTTTTTGAATAAGATCAAAGCCAATATTAATATCAGAAAAGGACTTATAACTTTTAAATACAATAATCAGAAAGAAAAAGTGCCTATTAAATTTATTCATGATGATAGAGAAGAACTAATATTTGATGATACTACCTCTGAAAAAGATGAATTAGAAAAAGATTCTGAAAGTGAATTTGAAAAATAATACTTGGAAAAGAAGACTTTCCTCATATGGCAACATGATGATTAGAATACTATAATATCTAGATAACAAGAATTTCAAGATAATGATAGTATTGAAATCATCACAAAAGAAGCCTGGACTTCTGTTGAAACTTCAAAATAAAATCTGAAAAATATTGACTTTGAAGATATATCTTCACAAATTATCTAAAGTATTAAAAGGACTTATAAAGTACAAGCCTATTAGAAAGAAATCAAAATTAAATGGAAGAAATATACTTGAGAAGATTTCAAATGACTTGACAAGAATTTACTCAACAATATAATTGGAATAACTGATGGTCATTTGATTGACAAGAACCAAATAGCCAATACTAGTGCTATCAAAATCTCTTTATACCTGATTATCAATATTATCAATACTATGATGAACTTGCTACTTAGATAACAATCAAAATTCATAAACTCTTTCATGCTAAATTTAAAACTAATAAAGATTGGGCTGATGAAGTTGAACAAGAACTCTTTGTTAATCACAGAGTCAAGAAAAGCTTTGATTTATATTAGGCTAAAGATGGCTTCTCAACTAATTGTGGCTTGCAGCAGCCAATCAGAGAATTGCGACAGAGTTGCGGTAGTCAATCAGAGAATTGCGATAGAGTTATGACTAGTTGTGGCTCTCATCTCTATATTAGGCCACCTTACAATAAATACATCCCATTTCTCAGATTGAAAGATGTTATGAATAAAGATGACTCCTCAACTAATTGCGGCTTGCGGCAGTCAATCAGAGAATTGTGATAGAGTTACGGCAGTCAATCAGAGAATTGCGATAGAGTTGCAGCTAGTTGTGGCTCCCATCTCTAGTTATGAATATGAAAAATATGTAGACAAATATTATACTGGAACATATTTTAAAATGAATAGAAAAAAATAACTGTCTGTGATAATTGCATTAAAGAAAAGTAATTGAATCTTCCTGTCTGTTCTTAATGTGGTGAATGTAATAAATTCAGAAATATTTGTTACTGAAAGTTATTAAAAATAATACTTCTGCACTTATAAATATCAATATGTTTATTAGTTTAATCATGGAGGATAAAGAAAGAATACTAAAATAATCAATAAGCTTAGAGATTAGGAAATACTATTAGAAGTTTATGAAGAATATGATGAAATTGACAAAGCAATCTTATCTCACTTTATATATAAAGATGATTTTGTTCATGAAATTATCTATAAATGTTCTGTAGAAGCCTCTGCTGCTGAAATATTCCAGTATATCTATTAATAACTTAATTCTAATTGAAGATAATAGCTTGCTCACTTGGATTATATTAATATAAAATTCTGTCAAGAATATCTGATCTCTTGTGATAATAATAAATGTAATAATTATGTACAATCTGAACTCCTAGTTAAATTGAATAGAGGAAAATACCTTATGATGTTAGATCTGATTCCAAAAGAAGTAGTAACAAATGAACTAATTAAAGAAATTAGTTTTATTCCTATTTTAACTTAGTCTTCTCAACTCAAATTAAATGAAATACATGAAAGATTTAATATTATTTATCAAGCTCTTAATGAACTTTCACAATAATTTAATAATTATTTAAAGGATATCCTTGTAGAACAAAATAATAATTACTATATAGTTAAAGTTTATAATGATCAAGACAAAGGAAAATTACCAGAAAAGACATATCCAACTGATGTTGGATATGATATTTATTATATTGAAAAAGAAGCAATTAGAATTCTTTCATATCAAGTCATATTAGTAGATATTTATATTGTCATAGAAATTTTTATAGAAGTTATATGTTAAGTAATATCTCACTTATCTCTTGCAAAACAAGAAATCAATATTAAAGGTGAAATTATTGACTCTGTATATATTAGAAATATCAATATCATCATTCAAAATGATTTAGAAGATGATTATATTATTGAATCAGATCAGAAAATTGCTCAACTCATATTTTTACAACTTGTACCTATTGATTAACTCAAACCAATTTCTACTCAAGAAGAACTTGGATAATCTAGTCAAGAAACAGATAGATTTGGATTTACTGACCATCAAGAAGCTTATATCTATTTTCTGAAACAAGAACAAGAAGAAAAAATTATTGAATAACAAAAATTAATTGCTAAACAAGAATAACTCCTTACTCAACTACTAGAAGATAATACTAATATCTTTGCAACTGAATTATATGAACTTGACTGAAGTAATATAATTTAACATGAGATATATACTGAAAATAAATTACTAATTAAATAATAATCTTATAAAACTATTTTTCTAGATCAATTGTTTATATCAGAAAAAATTCAAAGAATGTTAGAAGTCAATATTATTTGACTATCACCTAGTTCTTGGGCTTTACCTATTATTATAGTCTCCAAAAAGAATAAGAAGAAAAGATTTTATGTTGGTTATAAAAAATTAAATGTAATCATCTGAAAAGATACATATCCATTATCAAGAATTGATAAAATGATGGACTCTCTTGGAAATGCTTACTGGTTTTCATCTATGAACTTAATCTCTGAATACTGGCAAATCAAAATGAAAGAAAAAGATAAATCTAAAACTATTTTCATCTCTAGAGAAAGACTTTTTAAATTCAATATCATGCCTTTTGAATTATATAATACCTCAGCAACTTTTTAACATGCTATGAATATAGTACTAAGAGAATATAATTAGAATTTTGCCAATGTATTATTGATAACCTGAATGTATTCTCAAAAGATTTTGAAGAACACTTGGATCACCTCAACAAAGTATTTTGCAGAATTAGAAAAGCTAATTTGAAGCTTAACCTGGAAAAATGTAACTTCTGCAGAAGAGAATTACTATTTCTTGAATATGTAATAACTGAAGAAAGAATTTTCTCTGATTCATCAATAATATAGAAGATAAAAGACTTTCCTCAATCAAGAACTATTAAAGAACTCTGATCATTTCTTGAATTAGCTGGATATTATAGAAAATTTGTTAAAGGATTTTCTCAAATTGTTGCATCTCTATTCAAATTACTTCATAATAAAAAATTATTCATTTAGACTGTAGATCAAAAAGAAGCTTTTTAATAAATCAAATAACATCTTATAATTGCACCTATTTTGATTTATTCTGACTTTATGAAGAAATTCTATCTTTATATCAATACTTCAAACTCAGAACTTGGAACTATTCTATCTCAAAAAGATAAAGATGAAAGAGAACAAGTAGTCACTTATGCAAGTGTTATCTTAAAATTAAATAAACAAAAATATGGAGTAACTGAAAAAGAAGCACTAGCAGTAGTATGAACTATTAGATAATTTTGTTATTATCTACTTGAAACAGTTTTTGAAATAATTACTAATTATAATGCCTTGAAATGATTATTTAAAAATCAATCAAGTTATTCTGCTAGAGTAAACCACTGGATCATATCTCTTATAAAATATATCTTTATTATTACTTATTAACCTGGAAAAAAGAATCAAAATACTAATGCATTATTCTAGATGTATTTAAAAGATCATTAAATAACTTTTTTCTTTATAATAACAACATGAATTTAATAACTTATTACAATTTACAATGATATTTGAATAATAAAACTTATCCTATAGGATTAACTCTTGAACAATAATGCAAAATTCATAATCAAGCAAAATATTTTAAATTAATAGCATATTATACAAAATTAATAGAAGAAAAGAACTAATCATATCTCTTCAAGTTATCAGAGAAAATGAAATAAAAGCTATTCTTATTAATTTATATTCAAGCTCTTTATCTAAATATTTTGGATATAAAGGAACCTATCAATAAATTGCAAATAAATATTGATAGAATGATATAGAAACTGATATAAAGAATTATGTGAAGACTTGTGAAATCTGCCAGTGAACTGGTAGAAGAATTATCAAATAATCTTTATATCCTATCAAAATTGGACAATCTTTTAACAGAATTATTATTGATCTTATTGAATCTAGTAAAATCATAACTGGAAATCAATATATTTTTACAGCAATAGATTATCTTACAAAATAGTCTGTAGCTAAAGCAATTCCAGACAAGAAAGCTACTATAATTACAAAATTTATCTTTGAAGAAATAATCTATAGACATGAATATTCTAAAGAAATTCAATTGAATAATGAATTAGAATTCATCAATAAAATAAATAAAGAATTATCAACAAAATTTGAAATCAAATATAAATTTTCTTCATCTTATTATCCACAAATAAATGGAATAATAAAATATTTTAATAGAATACTGTGTATGATCTTACAAAAGTTAACAATAGCACATGAATAAGAATGGGATACTTTCATTCCTACTACTTTTTTTGCTTATCAGACTAATTAAAATTCAATAATAAAGCATGAACCATTTTTCTTGAACTATGGAAGAAATGCTAAATTACCAATTAAATTAAAAATTCCTGCCTATTTGGAAGAGAACTCTACAGAAGAAAAAAAATTGATACAACAAATATATAATATAGTAGATCAGTTACCACAACAAATATTAGAAGCAAAGCAAAATATAGAAGAATGATAATTACAATACTCTCAGATATATAATGACAAAATTCAAAAAAAAATAATTTTTAAAATCAGAAATAAAGTATTAATATTTGATATAAAATAATACTCAGTAATTGAAGATAAATTTCAACCTATCTGGAGTAAAGAATGGTACTATATTCATGATTACGCTAGATATAACTTTTATAAAATTTGTGATCAGAATAGAAAAGTTCTCAAGTATTCTATTAATGAAAGATAACTCAAATATTATCATAATCATCAAGATTACTTTGAATCACAAATTATTATTGAGTAACTCATAT
>CAJVPS010000135.1:0-34904 GCA_910591765.1 Ambispora leptoticha | reverse complement strand
ATAATAATAATAATAATAATAATAATAATAATAATAATAATAATAATAATAATAATAATAATAATAATAATAAATAAAAAAAATTTTTTTCACATCTCTTCCCTATCGATCCCTCGACCAGGTGAAGTCCAAGCAGTCCAAAGTGAAAAATTTCTTTTAACGTCTTACAACTATAATATATCACTTCTCATCCAAGCAAAATACAATCTATCACTCTCAATTATAACCATAATTCTTTTTCATCTTAGTCTTTTCCTTTTTATTTTATCTTTATAAGAACAAAAATTACAAAAATACTAAAAACAATAAAACACAAAAATACAATTCATCTGTTTTCTTTTTTATTTTCTCAATTATTTGAAGTTCTCAAAATACATATATATAACATAATGTCCAACACAAAAGAACAAAACAACTTGGAAAATCTTGAAAAAAATAAAAAAACTCCTTCAACTCCAACATTTTCTATTGAATATCTTAAAAACGCTCTTGGCTTGCAATCTCCTCCACAGGCAAATAAGTCGGCAGCTATTCCCCTTGTTCTATCAACTGGCAATTCTTCAGATACAATTTCTGAAAATACCAAGCCTAGCACATGCAAAAATCCATATGACAGACCATCTGATTCACATGTTTCATATGTCAAACGAATAAAAAAGAATATCATCTCATCCTTGTCAACTAATAAGGATAACGATCAATCACTAACAAAAAATCAGACATCACAAGACAAGCAACTATCATCAGCATATGACCAAAATAATAAAAGAAACCAACCAGATATAGAAATTACTCCATCTGAACACAGCCATACTAAAAACAAAATCACAATATTATACAATAATACAGAAAACAATGAATTACTCTATCCAAATACCAAAGAACGAGAGTGGAAAGTGGTTACCAGTACTAAAAGATACCGCAGCTGGATAGCTGAAAATCTCCTTCCCAATCAAGCTTCAAAAGATAATATCACGTATATTAATAAAAAACTTGCAGAATTACATGGCTTTCTCAAAGTAAAATCAGTCATCCTAAATGGAAATAAATATATATGTGCAGAATTCTCATCAGCCAAATCGCAAGACCAGACTAACCATATCTCCTTCGATAACAACTTCCTAACAAATAATCATCCAACATCATCAATCAAGGTGAATATAAATACGATAGTAGCAATGAGAGATATTCCTCTGGGCACAATAATCAAGCAAATCCAAACAGTAATGTCCCAATTTGAAGAAATCCAAGATATCAAATAGCATATAGTCAATAAATAGGCCTATACAACCGTCCAATATTCTACTGAAGAACAGGCCAAAACAGCAATTAAAGAATGGTCAGTACTACTGAGAACAGATAGAGTACATCTTTTATCACTTCTGAATCAACATGAGACTATCCAGCAAAGAGATACTTTCTCTGTCAAGTTAGTTAATCTATCTTATGGTACCACAGCCTATGAATTAGATGATACTCTTCAATAAATCAATGCAAAAACATGTTTCATTCCAAGATCTCCAGTTAAATATAATAGATAAAGACTTGCCATAATTAGCTTTGAATCAGAAACTGATATGGCATCAGCTATGTTAAGAAAATTAGTACTACGAAACTCACAGCTCCACTGGGAACAAATAGACACAAAAATATGCAATATCTGCTTCTCTCACGTATATATCACCAAACAATGCACTGCTAAAAACAAAAAAGCATAGTCTTACAATCAACTAAATAAGCTCTATAAAAATTATCATATCACATATCACAAACCAATCATCTCTTCTTCAACACTAAACTTCAAAAAAGCTCTTCTAAATAAACTCGATACTCCTAAATAAATAATCCATAACAAAGAGGATCAAAGTGAAACACCTGAAAACTTCGATAAGCCTATCCTCAATAATAGTAAATAAACCCATAAAAATATTCAAACTAAGATAGATAATCAAGAGCAAGAAATTCAAAAGTTACGTCAAGATATAGACAAGTTCATCACAAATCTAAATCAAGTCCTACATAAAGTCAACAATTTGGAAAAAAAACTAGACATCTTAATCAACAAATTGGAAAATCATGATAACAATATATCAAAAGTCCCAATTATACCAACCTTATCAGAACCAGAACCTCTCAGCAAAATAACTTCTCACCACTCATACGAAGCAATTACCAAGCAAAATAAAGATTTAAAAAAAAATAATAATAACTTGTCATCAACCATTACTGAGCTCAAAATCCAACTACAGTAACTCAGCACACAACACAATCATCTGCTCAGCAGATTAAGCCAAATAGAACAAACATCAACTAATGTTACATATCAATAATATCTTAAATGACCAACACCATAATAATAATCCTCCAGCCAACAACCCAGAAATCTATATCGATAACTCCAATCTCACCAAAAGTCTTTATTCATATAATAATATTTTTTCTTCTTCTCTTCAACTCAATATAGGTACACTCAATACCAGAGATCTACGTATCCCAGGCAAATCACAAGACATCATCACTCTTTTTCAAAATCTCAAATTCGATATCCTCATCCTAACAGAAACTAAACTAAATAACCAACAAGCCAAATTCATCTTCACACTATCAATACGATACTCACACATCTGGTCCTGCAATGAAACACATTCCCTCAGAACTGGAGTCAGCATCCTATGCAATTCATTTTGGTCCAGACATATACAAAAAACCTTTAAAATTCCAGGAAGACTCATTCACATATCCTTAACATTCACCAGCAATATTCAACTAGAAGTCATAGCCATTTACTCACCAGCATCCAACTTTGGTAATGATCAGAGAACCAAATGATTAATACTATATTACATAAACAAAATTATCTCATAAACTAAATACTTCATTATCTGTGGAGACTTTAATGAACATTACTTCTCACCACCAAATAACAGCCTTGTATCTCTTCTCAAGTTTAAAGACATAGTAGAAATTAACCAGCTACTTCATCCTAACACAAACTTATATACTTGGTCCAGATCAAATTCAAAATGCTACCTTGACATGATCTGGTATAGCCCTAATCTTGCTCCTCTTTGCACCTCCTCAGAAATATCTGACTCATTCTGGGTTAGTTCAGATCATCTTCTCACAAAATCCTCTATCAACCTTCTTCTAGTTCTATGAAAAACATCAGCTTCAGTAATCAGACGCTGGAAAACAAAGTGACTAGCATTCATAACTAAGAATACACCTCAAGAAATATGGAACTAATTCGAAGAATTAACAAATACACATCCATCAATTAACACTAACACTTCACAGCTATCAGTATCAGAACTATGGATCACAATCAAACATATCATCCTAGATTCAGCTAACCAAATTTTTAAAAAAAAGCCAATTACCAATAATTTCACGCAATTAACAAACACAACCAACCTACAAAAAAATATAAACTCACAGGTAGTATTCTTTTCCAACTACACCAATACCAGAATGGAAAATCAATTACCAATACATAACAGAAATTATTAATATTATTTAAAAAACTACATCAAATGGAAGAATCAATACCATTATTTCTAACAAATAACTCCAGTAATAACTATATTTCAATGCTAACAAGTCATATCAAAGAATTAAGAAATCAAATCCAAGTACACAAAAAAATCGAATCAAAAAAAATGCAAGCACTCCAGATAGAACAGGCCATAAAACTTAGTCAAGCAAACTTTCAATAAAACTGAAGTAAGATGCTCAGCAACATACTTAATAAAAACTCCTCACAAATCTCTATCAATAAAGTATATCAAAATGGGCATTTCATCGAATATCCAACTGAAGTCAAAAATATGATCAGATAACACTTTAGTCAATAGCACAGAAAACGTGTAATACAGGATTGGCCCTCACAAAAATAGAAAGATATATTTGAGCTAATAGAAACCATAGACAGCTCAATATTCAAATCAGTTACTGCTCCTATCACAATAGATGAACTACAAGAACATCTTACACAACTACATCCAAACAAAGCAGCTGATCCAAATGATATCAAGAATTTCTTCTAGCAACATTGTGGACAAAAAGTACTTCTCATGCTAGTTACACTATATAACAAATGCTTAGATATGCAAGAAACTCTCAATGATTGGAAATAAGCAAATATTATTCTAATTCCTAAATCTACTGACTGAGAAGAAAATTTGGATATTACTAGACCTATAGCATTACTAGATACAGCAAGAAAGCTTTTCTCCCGAATTCTTACCAATCATATTTCCAACTTATGTTCCAAGCATAACATACTTAAGGGTAATAACTTCTTAATATTAAAAAATATCTCAATAGTAAGTTCATTTCATATTATTAATAGCCTAATGAAAGATATCAGAGAAAATAAAAAAGAATTATGATGTGTATTCCAAGATATGCACCGAGCTTACAATTCTGTCAGTTGGTCAATTTTAAAACTCAGCCTTAACAGGATAAAGATGGACCCAAAATTTATTGCACTCCTACAAAACTTATAATTAAATTGATATAATCACATCTTTACAGACTATAGATTTACAGAGTCATATCATGTGGAAGATGGCCTAGACCAAGGAGAAGTTAATTCACCAATACTATGGCATATCTTTTATGATCCACTACTATGCATGATTGATTCAGTCAAGCTCACCCATGGTTATAACATAAACAATACTTCAATCTAATTCCCACATTTCAAACCTGATCCTATCCAGATACATGTTTCTAACTTAGCCTTTGTCGATGACACAGTTTGGATAGCCAATTCCAAAAATAATATGGTTCAAATCCTCCAATTGGCCTAACAATTCTTCACAATGTGTGATATAGCAATCAATACAAAAAAAACAGAGGCAATGATAATTAACCCCAATAAACAAGCTGATACAGTCAAATTATCTTTCAATCCAGGAGATCCAGAGCTGAAAACTATTTATAATAGTAACTATACTAAATACCTTGAAATCTTGCTTAGTCCAGATGGAAAATTCAAGACCTAACAACAGCAAATCAAAACTGAAGTAGATTCAATAACAACAATACTAGAGAAAAAATTTATTACGGACAAACAAGCAATTTACATCTTCAACAGAGTTCTATTTCTAGCTATCGAATATAAAACTCAACTATTTGTTCCCTCTACCACCTTCTGCGAATCAATAATGAGAAAAATCAAGAAAATTGTTAAACAAAAATCAAAGCTTCCTACAGATTGTTTAAACTCTATTCTACATCACCCCGCATTATTAGTTCTTGAGAACCTCTTAGAAACTTTGGCTAGAAGCAAAATTTTAGAACTATTTATTCGACTCAATGATAATACACTCATGGGCAAAATTATACAAATCAGATTACAAAAACTTCAGCAGCAAAGATAGACTGAAGATTCAGTATTTCTCAATCTAACTCCAGAACTCTCACCGATAGGGAAAAATCTAATAGTCAGCATATTACCCCTAATGTATCAATTCAACATCTCCTTCTTATCTTCCACAAACAACACATTAACTGCAATTTATCCATCCCACAGATGGTCCATCTCGAAAATTCTGAATAACTGGCCTGACCACAGAGCTTGCAGAAAACCATTAGCAAAAGATAATATCTTATTCCTATCACAAATTACTAAATATAATAATACAAAACTTATTTCATGGAAGTAATACAAACACAAATTTAGAGTAATAAAACAGGGCTACAAACCAAAATGATTTAATAATCTAACACAAAGGGTCAATAATCACAATAACTCAACTGATACAACAATCATCAATAAAACATATAAATGTAACAAAGACACATACAAAGTCCCAGCTCACCATATCTCTACACACTTCAATGACAGCTCTAACCTATACATAAATTGGCAAAACCTAAAAACAAAGTTAAATCTCCTGGAAGTAAATCAATTTTTTACAGATGGATCAATGGCCAATTCTGGCTTAGCTACAGTTTCAGCAGGAGCAGCATGGACTTCATGGCTACCTAATACCAATTTCAGATTTTCAGTAACCAACTCACTATCCATAACAAAAACTGAATTATTCGCAGTTTGTGCTTTGTCAGAAATTATATCAGAAAATTCAAATATATCAATCTTTTCAGATAGCCAATCAGTTATACAAGGATTCAAAAATAACATCATAACATGATCATCACAATCAAATTGATATCTTTACCAACAACCAAATTGGCTATTGTGGGAGATACTAGCAAACAATATTAGCTGCAAAAATCTAGATATCATAATTTACAAAGTAAAAGGTCACTCCAGCAATTCAGGTAATGACCTAGCCAATCAGCTTGCAAATCAAGACCATAATAAAGACACCCTTTTCATCAATCATTACCAACTTCCATTCATCAAATTTACACCTATATTTAATCAAAACTTTCCAGTAGACACCAATCTAAGAACTTTTCTTAAAAAATTCTCTCAACACTCCTGTATCTACAAATGGCAGAATGAATTGAGAACTAAAAGTACCTTACAATCTCTCCTGCAAAATGCTGATTGGTCAAGTATACTATCTGTGTGAAATCAAGATGGAGGTATCAATAGCAATCAAACTGATATATACGCATCCAAAAACAGGATCTTCTTCATCAAAGCATTCCATAACATGCTACCCACTCTGCAATATCTCAAAATTCACAAATCTCACGTATACAAAAATAATATATGTTATCTATGCAAGTCAGCAGTAGAAGATCAAATTCATCTTTGGACCTGTCTCACAACTAGTAATACAAGAGTCTCTATCCATCAACAACTATTATCCCACCTACAAGATGCATCCAAAACACAAACAGATAGCTCAACAGCTGGGCTCTCTAAACAAATAATTCAAGCTTATCTCTACGCATCTCCAACCTTTACAGCCATATTCAAATCCCACTCGCTCAATATCATTAACTTTAGTGTACTTATCAGAATAGTACCTAAAGAACTAGTCCAGTTTTTTATTTCACAACAGTACTCAACATCAACAGCAAGAAGATCAGCAGTCAAATTTATCAAATGGTTATCACATCAGTTTTACAAACACATCTGGCTCAACCGCTGCAAAGCAATCAACAAACACGAAAAAACTTTAGGAATAAATAAAGTACTCAAACTTCTGAAATAGCCAACTAACAAAGGCTGACCCAAGGGAGTTTTCTCGACATAACCCTATCAAACTATCTCCAAGATATGATCAGAACCTTTTCTTTACACATGTGATTTCCCAAATGACCAACATCAAAATCAACAATGCCCAAATCAAGCTCTCACATCAAAAAAAATCAATAAATTAACCCAAAAAGTCTTTAGTTTGCAAATTAAACCTTGTAAATTTATTTTCCCATTTGAACCAGTTTAGTCTTAGACAGGTCCATGATGGCTAGTCACATCTTATATTTTTAATATAATATGGATGATCTCTGATCTATCATCTTTTAACATGTATTTACATACACATACTGATCAAAAGTATTGGTCACACAACAATGATCGAATAAAATTTTGCCAAGTCGCATTATTTCAAACGTAATTTACTCTATGAAAATCCAACCAAATTCCTAAAACTTTTTTTTGTTTAAAAGCTAAAGAGTTCTGGATTTCTTTATCTTAAGACAATATCTTTATTTTCTACTTCAATTTTCGAAAAAAATGACAAAAATGTGAGAGTTAATCGAATTTGAGCGTGGCATGATTATCGGTCTTCACAAGAGAAATCACACTGCCACAGATATTGAAAAAATACTTAAAATACCTAGAATAACTTGTATTAATGTAATAAAAAAATTTGAAAAATCTCAGACTATATTTAATGTTCCTCGTTCAGAGAGATCACCTCTTTTGAAGGTTATTAATAAATGTTATTTCATTCATACTGCGATTGTCAATCAGAAGGATGCCGCAAAGGAAATAACAGAAAAATTCAATAATCTTGGACTGACTCAAGTTAGTATGAGTACTACAAGATGTGTTTTACATGAACAAGGATATTTCAGCTGCATTAGTAGAAGAAAACTACTTGTTTTAGAAAACAATAGAAAAAAGTGACTAAGATGGTGTAAAGAATAAAGACAGTGGGATGAAGAATGGAAGAATATTATTTGGAGTAATAAATCTCACTTTCTTTTATATGAAAATGATGGTAGACATCATGTATAACATAAACCTCATGAACAATATGATATAGATTGCATGTTTCCTACTGTAAAAAGTGGTAACAAAGGTATTATAGTTTGAGAATATTTTACAAAAAAGAGACTTGGTCCTTTAGTAGTTGTTAATGGATCAATTACAGGCAATACATATAAAATACTGTTAGAAGAGCATTTATTAGACTTTATACAAAGTCTTGATGATGATATTATATACACTTTTCAAGATGATAATGTACCTGTACATAGGGCAAAGTCTGTAATTGAATGGAAAGAGGAAAATTTGATTGCCTCTATTCCATGGCCTGCACAAAGTCCAGATCTTAATCCAATTGAGCATCTATGGGATATTTTGGGTTAATGAGTACATAGGCTAAAACCTCATCCAAAAAATTTGCAGGAATTGAGTGATGCGCTAAAGGCAGAGTGGCTAAAAATTCCTATCAGTGATTTAGAAAAATTGGTAAATAGCATGCCACGTAGAGTCAGTACTGTAATTAAAAATAAAGGAAATCCCACAGAATATTAATTGAAAATTCAAAAAGTTCATATTTAGATGAGTCTATTGATATAAAGTTTATTATGTGTTATTAATGCTGTTGTCATATAAAGTCATTTCAAATTCTAAGTAAAATTTTGCGTTTTCGATGATAATCATTATGTGACCAATACTTTTGGCCAGTATGTGTAGTAAAACTAACGTAGACAAGAGATAAGATTATACTAAAGCTTTACAAATAATAATAATAATAATAATAATAATAATAATAATAATAATAATAAATTTTTTTTATATCTCTTTTTTGTTAATCTCTCAAGATTAGATGAAGTTCAAGTTATTCAAGATAAAAAAACTATCATAATAATTCTTTAATTATAATAATTTATATAATCTCATAATTAAATATGTTCTATTACTTATAATTACTTTTATTTTATTAAATTTTTTTCTTTTACTATACTTCTTTACAATTAATATTATATTTAAAAATTTAAAATAATTGCAAAAATATAAAAAATATATAAAAATCAAAAATATTTTTCTTTTTTTTTTATTTTTTCTTTTCTTTCTTATTATAAGTTCATAACTAATAAATTAATATATCTAATATACAAGAACTAAAGATGATCCCTCAATTATTGTAATATAATGACAAATAAAGTATCATCTAGTTGTAACTAGTTGTAACTTATAAAATTTTGAAGTTATAACGTATTATAACAGATGACAAATAAGCATCACATACTTGCTGCACTATCTTTAACAAGAATAACTTAATAAAAAACAAAACTCTTCAAAAACTCTTTTAATTTCAATATAATCTATAAAATATCTCAAAAATACTCTTGATCTTCAAACTTCTTCTCAAGCAAATAAGTCAATAACTATTCTTTCTATTTTATTAACTAATAAATTTTCAGACATAATTTCTATAAATACCAAGTCTAGTATATGCAAAAATTCATATGACAGATTATCTGATATATATATTTTACATATCAAATATGTAAAAAAAGAAATATTAAAATCTAAGTCAACTAGTAATAATGATAATCTGATCTCAACAGATAGATAATTAATACTAGCAAATAATTCAATTAGTCAATATAATTATTTAAATATAGAAATTATCCTATCTGAGCATAATTATACTAAAAATAATATCATAATATTATATAATAATACAACATAATAATACAGAAAATAGAGAAGTCTCTCAACTAAATAATGAACAAGAATAGAAGATTATTATTAGTACTAAAAGATATTAAAGCTGGATAGCTAAAAATTTATTTCCTAATCAATAATCTAAAGATAATATTATCTATATTAATAATAAACTAGTAGAACTATATAACTTTCTCAAAGTAAAATCTATTACTATAAATAAGAAAAAATATATTTATGCAGAATTCTCATTAGCCAAGTCACAAGATTAAGTTAATTATATTTTTCTTAATAATAATTTTTTTACAATCAATTATTCAGCATTTTCAATAAAGATTAATCCTAATATAATAGTTACAATCAGAGATATTTCACTAGATATCACAATCAAATAAATCAGAATAGTTATATCTTAATTTGAAGAAATTCAAGAAATAAAACAGAAAATAATTAATAAATTGACTTATATAACTATTCAATATATCACAAAAGAACAAGTAAAAGCTATTATTAAATATTACTTGGAATAGATAGAATATATCTACTATCATTTCTTAATCAATATGAAATTATTCAAAAAAAAGATATCTTCTCAATCAAATTAATTAACTTATCTTATAGCATAATAATATATAAACTAGATGACACTCTTTAAAAAATTAATGCAAAAATATATTTTATTTCAAGATCTTCAGTTAAATATAATAGACAAAGAATAGTTATCATTAATTTTAAATCAGAAATAAATATGACAGAAGTCATACTTAAAAAATTAGTTTTAAGAAACTCACAATTATAATAAGAACAAATTAATATAAAAATATGTAATATCTGCTTCTTCTATATATATTATAAAGCTTTATATTATCAAAAATAAAAAGACTAGATTATATAATCAACTTAATAAGCTATATGAAAATTAGCATATTATCTATCACAAGCTAATCATCTTATCATTCATCTTAAACTTTAAAAAAGCTCTGCTAAATAAGATTAACATACCTAATTAATCAAGTAAAAATAAAAATATCATTAAAAATAATCAAACACTTTTACCTAATAAATTAGATAATAATATCATGACTAATAATATATAAATATACAAATATTAATAAAACAAACTACATATACATGATTAAATAATTTAACAATTATATTTAAATATGAATAAATTCTTTAATAATATTAATAATATTTTATTAAAGATTAATAATATAGAGAAAAAGTTAGATTACATAATTAATATTATTAATTTAATTAACTTCACTATAATAATCTTGATCACATTAATAATATCAAAGCTTTTCAAATCAAAATCTCTCAAAAAATATAATAATAAAAGCTTATATAATAATATACTAAAACAAAATAATAAATTAAAAATAAATAATAGCTTACTAGTCAAAATAACTACAAAATTAACATTTTAACTTGAAATTTTAAAAGAATAACATATCTAGCTGGTAAATAGATTTAGTCAACTTGAATAATCATATAATAATATCTCATAATTATAGTCATACAGAATATAATAATACAAAATTCATACCAGAAATTTTTATAAAAAATTCCAAACTCAACAAAAATTTATATAAATATAACAATATCTTTTTTTTCTTAATATAATAATAGGCATAATAAATATTAGAGAGCTTTGTAATTTAGACAAAGTACAAGATATTATTATACTTTTTTCAAATCTTAAAATAGACTTCTTAATTATCACAAAAATCAAACTCATAAATTAATAAGTCAAATTCATATTTTTATACTCTAATAAATACACTTATCTATGGTCAACTAATAATTCTCAATTTTTAGATATAGAAATAAGCATACTAATTAATTCTTTTTAATTAAGATATATATAAAAAATTATCAAAATTCCTAGAAGATTAATATATATTTTATTAGTTTTTATTGATAATATCAAAATTAAAGTTATAGTAATATATTTATCAACATCTAATCTTGAAAAAGATTATTAAGTCAAAAAGATATTAATATATTATATAAATAAAATCACATTACAAGTAAATCTCTTTATAATTAGAAATGATCTTAATAAATACTTGTTTGATCCCTCAAAAAATAGTTTATCTTCATTACTCAAATTCAAAAATATAATTAAAATAAATTAGTATCTATATCTAAATATCAATATATATATATATGATTAAGGATAAATTTTAAAAGATATCTGGATATAATCTAATATAGCTATAATTTAGTTTTAACTATTAATCAATCAAATATCTCAGATCTATATTGAATTATAACTAATTATCTACTAATACAGTTATCTTTTAATCTTTTTCTTATACTTCACAAAACTTTTCTCTTTATAATCAAAATATAAAAAACAAAAAGCTTAGCATATATTACAAAAAATACTTTTCAAGAAAATTAGATATTATTTGAAAAAACTGTTAACTCATATTTAAAAATTAATACAAACTATATAAATTAGTTAATCTCAGAATTATGAACTATAATTAAGTATATAATTATAGATATAGCTAATCAAGTTTTTAAAAAAAATTTATATCTATTTATCAAATACAAAGTATTAAATATATAGAATTATAAAAAAAGTAGATTAATAGAAAGTATACTATATTATCTTAATTAATATCAATATAACTTCACAAAATTAATAATAAAAATACAAGTATAACTGACAAAGTTATTTGAATACTTATATATTCTTAAATCTTTAGCTTCAATATTCTTGTTCACAAATATAAGCAATAAATATATAGTATTAATTATATTATAACTCAAAGAACTAAGAAAACAAATACATATAATAAAGAATATTAAAAATAAAAAAATATAAACTTTATAAATAGAACAAGTAAACAAATATAATCAAGTTAATTTTTAATATAATTATAGTAGAATACTAAATAATATCTTAAATAAAGAAGTCTTATCTATATTAATTAATAAAATATATCAAAATAAGTATCTAATAAAATATCTAACTAAAGTTAAAAATGCAGTATATGATTATTTTAATCAATAGCATAGAAAGCGTAATATATAAAACTAGTCATTTTAACAATAAAAAGATATTTATAAACTAATAATATTAATAGAAAATTATATATTTGATCTAGTTACAGAATCTATTATAATTAAAGAACTTTAAGATCAATTATTATTAATTAATCCTAATAAAATAACTAGAATTAACTTTATTAAAAATGCCTTCTGACAATATAGTAAAAGTAAATTTTACATGATGCTCATTATACTCTTCAATAAATATCTTGAGAAACAAGATATATCTTATAAATAGAAATAAACTGATATTATTCTCATTTCTAAATCAATGAATTAAAAGGAAAACTTAGATATAACAAGATTAATAGCTCTTCTAGATATAGTCTAAAAATTATTTATAAGAATTATAACTAGTTACATCTTTAATATTTGCAATAAATATAATATTCTGAAAGATAATAACTTCTCAATATTCAAAAATATAGTAATAAGTAGTCCATTACATATTATTAATAATATAATAGAAGATATTTATGATCACAAAAAAGAACTTTGATATGTTTTTTAAGATATATATAGAGCATATAATTCAGTCAGTTGGTTAATTTTAAAATTCAGTTTAATATATATAAAAATAAATTTCAGTTATATTAATCTTTTATAAAATATTTAAATAATTAAATATATACAGAATATAGTCTTACAGAATCATATCTGATAAGAGATGATCTTGATTAAGAAGAAATATATTCTTTAATTCTATGATATATTTTTTATGATCTATTATTATGTATAATTAATTTTATTAAGAAGACTTATAAATATAATATCAATAATTTAACTATTCAATTTTCTTATTTTCAATTAGATCAAATTAATATTAATATATCAAGCCTAGTATTTATAAATAATACAGTTTGAATATTTAATTCCAAAAAAATCATGACTAATATACTCAAGCTATTCTATAATATGTATAATATCAAAATTAATACTAATAAAACAGAAATATTATCAATTAACTTATTAAAACTAAATAAAGATATCAAACTATTCTTTCAATAGTCTAAGCCAAAAATTAAAATTATTCTATCCAATAATTATATCAAATATCTAGAGATTTTAATTAATATAAATAGAAAATTTAAAGTTTAATAATAACAAATTAATATAAAAGTCAACATAATTATATCAATTCTTGAAAAAAAATTTATTACAGATAAATAAGTAATATATATTTTTAATAAAGTTTTATTTTTCATGATAGAATATAAAACTTAACTTTTTATTTCATCAAATATCTTCTGTAATGTAATAATGAGAAAGATAAAAAAAATTATTAAGCAAAAAATATCATTACTCTTAGATAGCTTAGACTCAATTCTGTTTTATCTAACATAACTCACACAAGATAATATCTTTAATATCTTAGCAAAATATAAAATTTCAGAACTATTTTTTTAATTCAATAATAAAACTTTAGTTGATATAATTACACATATTAGATTGCAATAATTATAATTCTAATAATGATTAGAAATCTCAGTATTAGTCTCATTCACATCTGAATCATATTCTATTAAAAAAAATCTGATCACAAGTATTATTTCACTAATATATCACTATAAAATATCCTTTTGATCATCAAAAAATAATAACTCAATATCACTAATTAACATCTTCAAATAGTTCTTGACATAAATACTAAATAATTAATCAAATCACAAACTTGACTACAAATTATTAGCACATATTAATATACTTTTTTTATTATAATTAACTAAATATAATAATATATAATTTATATCATGGAAATAATATAAGTGTAAATACAGAAATATAGCATATAGATATAAACCAAAATGATTTGCAGCTATAAAATAAAGAATAATTAATTCAAATATATTTATTCTAATTATTATCAATAAATATTATGACACAGTTCAAGCATAGTATATGATATCAGGACATAAAGTTTTAGATCACTTTAATAATAACTTAGCTCTTTATATAGCATAGTAAATTATAAAATTAAAAATAAATATGCTTAATATCAATATATTCTTCATAGATAAATTAATAGCAAATGCAAGATCATCTATAATTTTAGCAGAAATAACATAAATTATATGACCTTCTAGTCTTAATCTCAAATTTATTATTAAAAATTTAATATTCATAATTAAAATAGAATTATTTATCATTTGTACTTTATTAGAAATTCTTTCTTCAAACTTTAATATTATAGTTTCAATTAATAATTAATCAGTAATACAAGGATATAATTTTAATATAACTAACTATACTAAAAAATTAATAAGATAATTATATCAATAATCAAACTGATTACTCTGAAAAATATTTGCTCATAATATCAACATGAACAACCTAAAAATAATACTTAACAAAATTAAAGAATACTTAAATAATCCAGAAAATAAGATAGCTAATCATCTAGTCAATCAAAATCATAAAATAAATCAATTACACATAAATTATCATAATATTTCAATATCTAAATTTATACTAATTTTTAATTAAATAATAGAAATTGATTCAAATCTGAGGTATTTTCTAAAAAAATATTATCAAAATTCATGTATACTCAAGTGATAATATAAAAATAGAGTGAATAATATACTTTAATTAGTACATCAAAAAATAGATTGAATACCTACCTATCAATTTTGAAATCAAGATGAGAAAGTAAATAGTAATATCACAAATACATATTTCTTTAAAACTAAAATCTTTTTTATCAAAGTATTTCACAATATGTTACCAACTTTACAAAATCTCAAAATTTGCAAATCATATATATATAAAGATAATTGCTACTTACTATATAATAACATATAGAAAGATCAAAGATATCTTTAATTTTATTCATCAAATTAGTATATCAGAAATAACTCAAATAATAATAAATGCTATTTATTCTTAGAAAAATAATTATATTTTCTATAAAAGATACTACTAATAATATTTTATAACATGTTATCAAATTTTACTTTCAAAACTTAATAATCTTTAATAAAATCTTTAATATTAATAATTATAATATACTTAATCTAGTACTTCTATACAGACTTATATCTAAAAAACTTGCTTAATTTCTTTATAATCAACAAATTTTAGTATTAATAGTTAGAATAATATTAATAAGATTTATAAAATGAATATTTAATAAATTTTATACTAATACTTGACTATCTAGATGCAAATTAATTAATCAAAAAGAAAAAATAATAGGTATTACACAGAAAAAAAATATAATATATAATAGGTAATAAAGATTATTCAAGAAATTTAATAACTGAGATTCTAATATTAAATTATCAGTAAAATAAGATTTATTTCTTTACATATGTGATCATTATAAGTAAAGATAGCTCCTCAACTAATTGCAGCTTGCGGCAGCCAATCAGAGAATTGTGACAGAGTTGCGACAGTCAATCAGAGAATTGTGACAGAGTTGCGACTAATTACGACTTCCATCTCTAATTATAAGAATATATATTAAAATAACAATATCTTTTAAAAGCAATTTTTAAAAAAAATATATTAATATAATATGAGATATATATAACTTATATGTTAAATTAAGTAAAATTATTTTATCTTTAGAACTAATTTAGTCTTAAACAGGTTCAAGATGACTAGTCATATCTTATATTTTAAATATAATATGAATAATTTTTGATCTATCATCATTAATATATAATTAATATAGAGTTAATATAGATGAAAGATAAGATTATATTATAATAATTTAAATAATAAACTTTTTTTACTAATTAATTTATTTACAAAATTTTATAAGAAAAAATTTTATATTATAACTAATTATCTATTTATATAATATAGTAGATATGATATAATATATGATGTAACTTCAGCACATAATATAGTAATCATCAATCACTATTAAATCAAATAAATAAAAAATTTATATTAATTAGTCTTATTTATTATTATTTCTATTTTTAGTTTATATTATTACTTATATTTAGTCTTATTTATTTATTAATTTAGTTATATATGTCATAATTAATTTATAGGTTTATTAAATTAATAATTTTCTAATTAATTATTATTAATTTTCTTTCTTTTCTTACTTTAGCTTTGAATAATTTAATATTTCATTAATTTCAATTCTTAATTATTATGTATTTAATATTCTTTATGATTATTCTTTTAAAATTCTACTTATTTTTGAGTAAATTAAGTAAAATATTATGTTAAAAATAATTTATAATTAGTGGAATAAAGAAAATATTATATATAGAGAGTTAAGAAGTGATCAAGAAGAATAATTAAGTTTGATAGAAAAAATTAGTTACTGAGTTAGAAGTAGTTAATTAATATTTTTCTTTAATAAAATATATATATATTATCATTTATCTTACCTTATTTTCTTCTTACTCTATTAAGAGAGCTATTTTATTAGAAGTAAAATATGTATAAACTATTTTATTAAGAAGATAATTATATTTTATTAAAAGTAAATCTTGTATATATTATCTTATTAAGAAGATAATTATATAATCTCTTGAAGCTATAAAAGTAAATAATTACTATAAATACAATTACTATTATCATTTTAAAATATTTATATATGCATAAGCTTAAAAAAATAATAACAGTTTTTTTTGATATCCTCTCTGTAAAGATAAAACTAAAAATAAAATTGTTAATTAATAAAATAATTCAAACTAAATCCAATAAAATTGATTAATTATGAAATAGAAAGACAGTTTCAAAGATTAATTAATTTTTTTAATCCATTCTAATTATCCAAATAATTAGAAAAGAAATTATATCAACTAATTTATAATTTATTTATTACTGATATATCAAAGAAAGAAGTTTCAATAAGTAAATATCAATTATAACTTTGATTTCAGAAATATTCAGCTTGTATTCTAATTAAAATTACTAGTATCATTCATAATTTATATGAGAAAATTATTATATTTAATTAATAGAGATCATAATATACTTAGTAATCAAGATCTAGTATCTCAATTAGCACTCCAGTTAGAATTTCTATACCAGTTTCATTATTATTCACTTTAGTCTCAACTTCTAGCATATTTTTTACTAATCTTCTACATAGAAGAAGAATTCTAGTCCAATTCAGAAATATAATAGAAGAAGAGATTTCAGAAGAAGAAGTTTAGTTTCCTATCCTTTTAGATTTACCTTTATTATAATTCCAAAGAAATCAAGAAGAAGAAATAGTAGATCAAGCTATATAAACTTTAGTCCAAGTATTAGATCTATTAATAATTATAATGCAAAATCAACAAAACTGACAAATTGAATTATCTATAGTTTCACTTTCTTTTTATAATAGTGAAGCATATAAGAATTTCATGAATTAATGAACTGGATTAAAAAGTTCAAGCACTTAGTAAATATAAATAATATAATAAATACAAGAAAGATTGAGATAGTGTCTGCATATTTAAGAGGAATTATATCAATGTGATATTAGCAGAGTAAACTTGCAAATACTAATTAGTTTACAAGTTGAAGAGATAATAATAATAATAACTTATTTTATCAGATCTTTATTATCTAGTTTAGAATGAATATCTAAGTCTTGGTATAATAATAATAATTAAGATTAAGAATATAAGAAGCAAATAAAGATATAACTTCATATATAGAAGATATTTATATATTATTCTGAAAAATTGATTTAATACGTACATACTCTATCACTTACTATATTAAGTAATTTATAAAAGACTTAAAATTAAAAATTATCTTTCATGTAAATAAATCTAATTCAGATATTTTAAATGTAATAATTATAGAAGTGATTAGTACTAAGTCTAGTTATAGACAGACTTATCAGAACTCTTTTAACTTTATATCTTTTATATTATAAAATCTTGACATTCTCTTTACTATTCTAAATCTAATAAATAATATAGGTAAAGCTATAACTAATCTTATCAAACAAGTAAAAAAGTTATTTACTCAGAATAATCAAAATTCTAATAGTCACTTCAGTCAAAATAAAACTTATTATAACTATAAAAAGAATGGTTATATAGCCTGTAATTATAGATTATTAAGAAAGAATATAAATAATAATAATAATAATAATAATAATAATATTTTAAATATTAAATATTTCAAATATAATAAAATGGAATATTACATTAATAGTTATACAAAAAGAAATACAAATATTAGATAGCCAGTCAATTTTAAAATCAATATTACTATTACAGTTCCAGATAATAATCTTGTTATTACAGCAATTATAACAACTTTTTGATTGATAATTTACTATATCTTCACCTATTAACATCACTACTAATAATTAAAGATGACTTCTCAACTAGTTGCAGCTTGTGGCAGCTAATCAGAGAATTGTGATAGAGTTGTGATAGTCAATCAGAGAATTACAATAGAGTTGTGGCTAATTACAACTTCTATCACTACTAATAATAATATATTCTATATTTAAACTAAAGTTTATATCTGAGAAAGATTAGAGTATGAATTAATTTCAAAAATCTTTAACTATATTTTTACAATAGTTATTAACTGAAACTATATAGAGAAAAATAAAAATCTAGAAAAAAAGAATGGAAAAGTAATAGATGCAGTTCATTATAAAGAAAGAATAAAAGATTAACTTATCAGAATAATAATTGATAGTGAATTAGTTAATAATATTATGTCAATTAGATTCTTAAAGCAAATGAATAGACAGATTGATAAGTCATCTAATATCAGTCTTATAAGTATAAATGGGAAGCCTGAATAATTACTAGATGAAATAGAAGGATTGAAAATAAAATTATCAAATAGGAGGAAAAAGAAAGAATTTGATGAGAAAGATTAGAAGATTATAATACCTGTATTTATAATAGAAGAAAATATGAATGTACTTAATGTAAAACAGAATAGAATATATACAAACCATTAAAGATATTATTTCAATTATCCTTGAATATTACTTCAATTATGATTGAGTCAGATTTAGATCCAGAATAATAATAATATTTATATCAAATTCTGGATTTATATAAAGATCTTTTTAATATAATTCAGTCTGACAGAACAAATATACTTCAATATGAAATATATTTGAAAGAAGAAAAATCTATCACTCTCTGATCATATCAAGAAGAAATCCAAAAGATGTTAAATAATGAAATAATTTCTCCTTCTAATAGTTCTTGATCAGTATCAATAGTAATAGTGAAAAAAAAGAATGAAAAATTCTGATTGTGTATAGACTATAGGAAGTTAAATAAATAATAAAAAAAAATTGATACCCCTTACCAAAAATTAATGAACTGTTAGACTTCTTCAAAAATATCAAATACTTTACCATTATAAATCTTGCTAACAGATTTTTGCAAGTGAAAATACATCCAAGAGACTGAGAGAAAACTGCATTTATTATCAATGAGAATTTATTCACTTTAATGTAATGCTATTTGAACTTACAAATACTCCTGTCATCTTTCAAAAACTCATGAACAAAATTTTTAAGAAGTATATTAAAAAGTTTATAGTTATATACTTGGATGATATAACTATATACTCTGAAACTTGGAAAGAACATGTAGTTCATGTACAAAAAGCTTTAAAAAAGCTTTGACAAATAAATTTAAAGCTTTAACTAGATAAATACACTTTTAGAAAAAATTAATTATCTTTTCTAGATTATATTATTAGTAAAGATAGAATTCATTCTGATTTAGCAAAAATAAAAAAGATATAAAAATTTCCAGTATCTACTAATATTATATTATTAAGAGAATTTATTAGACTTATCTCTTATTATAGAAGATTCATTAAAGATTTTGCCAAAATAGCAATCCTCTTATATAAATTATTCAAGAAAAATGAAGAGTTTAAATGAACAAAAAAATAGTAAATAACTTTTGAAACACTCAAAAAATATTTGATCTCATCACTAATTATTATATATTCAGATTTTACAAAGCCATTCATCTTTTTACTAATACTTCTGAACTAGAATTAAAAGCTGTACTAGTGTAGTATGATAGTAAAAAGAAGAAACATGTAATTGTCTATGCTAATAAAAGAGTGAATAAGAAAGAAGACAAATATACTGCAACAGAACTGGAATATCTTGAAGTCATTTGAATAATCAAACTATTTAGATTTTATCTATTATCTAATATTTCATTTATACTAATTACTGATTACTCAATGCTTAAATGATTAATTAATAAGTCAAATCTTCCTAAAAGACTAGTATATTAAATAATGACTTTACAAGAATATAATTTCAAAGTTGAACATAAATCTGATAGAATCCATTCAAATATTGATTCACTTTTTAGAATATCATACACATCTATAAAAGAAAATAAATTTAAATAATTATACTGAATTATACAATTATCTCAATATATTAATAATACTTGAGAAATTATTATTGGCCTCAGATATACAAAGATATAGATGCATATATCAAAGTCTGTGATATATATCAATAAAAAGAACAATTTCACAAGAATAATAAAATGATACCTATTCAAGTAAATATATCTTTTGAAAAGATTAGAATTAATCTGATAGGATCTCTTTTAGTAATCAGTAATAAAAATCATTATATTATAGTTGCTATTAATTATTTAACTAAATAAGCTGAAGCAAGACCAATTATTAATACTTTTACAAGTTCAATCATTCTCTTTTTCTATGAAGATATAGTAATAAGATATGAATTTTCAAAAGAAATACTTAGTAATAAAGAAACTATATTTATTAATGAAATTATCAAAAAACTATTAGAAAAATATCTGATTAAACATAGACTTTCAATATCTTATTATCCACAGACTAATAGATTAATTAAAAGATTAAAACAGACTTTATGTACTTCATTATCAAAATATATTTAGCTTTACAAAAAAAATTGAGATCATTACTTATCCTTAGTTTTATTTGCTAATAGAATAATGAAATAAAATATAATTTTATTTGAGTCTTTTCAATTAGTATATGATCAACAAGTAATCATATCATTAAATATTAAATTAAAAGATTTTGATAATCTTATTTTTAAAGAAGCTCTTGTCAAAAGAACATGTAAACTAATTGATAAATTAGAGACTATATGAGAACTAGCTCTTAGTAATATTAGTAATATTCAAGAAGAATAGTTAAAACAAAAAGAATGATATGACAAAAAACAAAAGTTAACAGTTTTTCAAATAGAACAGAAAGTATTGATAAAATGAATAGAAACTTAACATTAGCATTATGATAAATTTGATGAAAAATGAAAAGAACCATTTTATATTTATAAAGTATATGATAAAAGAGTATATAAACTTAGAAATAAAGATAAAAAAGTCTTAAAGAATTTATATAATGATGATCACTTAAAACTATATATTAAGTTCAATAATCTAGAGCCAATAATTATTATCAATAATAATTAAAAGATTTATAAAGTAAATTTCTTAAAGTCAGAGATTCTGTAATCAATTATCTATTTATGTAATATAGTAGATGCAGTGCAGTATATAATGCAATCACAATATGTGATACAGTAATTACTGATTACTACTAAATTAGATGAATAGGAAATTTATATTAATTAATCTTATTTATTATTAATTCTATTTTTAGTTTATATTATTACCTATATTTAATCTTATTCATTTATTAATTTAGTTATGTATATTGTATTTAATTTATAGTTTTATTAAATTAATAATTTCCTAATTAATTATTATTAATTTTCTTTCTTTTCTCACTTTAGCTTTAAATAGTTTAATATTTTGCTAATTTCAATTCTTAATTACCATATATTTAATATTCTTTATGATTATTCTTTTAAAATTCTACTTGTTCTTGAGTAAATTAAGTGAAATATTATATTAGAAATAATTTATAATTAGCATAGCAAAGAAAATATTATATATAGAGAGTCAAGAAGTAATCAAGAAGAATAATTAAGTTTGGTAGAAAGAATTAACTACTAAATTAGAAGTAGTTAATTGGTATTTTTCTTTAATAAAACATATATATTTTATCATTTATCTTATCTTATTTTCTTCTTGCTCTATTAAGAGAGTAATTTTATTAGAAATAAAATACATATAAATTATCTTATTGAGAAGATAATTATATTTTATCAGAAGTAAATCTTGCATATATTATCTTATTAAGAAGATAATCAATCATATAATCTCTTAAAGCAATAAAAATAAATAATTACTATGAATATAATTATTATTACTATTTTAAAATAATTACATATGCATAATCTTAAAACAGTAATAATAATAATTTTAGAGAATTCATCATTCTTTTCTGAAAGTCTTTTATATATATAAAGTTTTTTATAGTATAAAATTTTTTGATAATAAGTTTTATATTTAAATAATTATTAAGTTAGTTAAGTATAAAATTAAATCTTATAGAACAAACTTCTTTATATAAAATATAGTATCTATATCTTTAAACTATAAATTATATCTTAATTCAAAGACTAAAGAATAATAATAATATTAGATAGAAGAAAATAAAGTCAAATATTAGATAAATTATCTGGATCTTGTATCTTATGACAATTAATATTATCTAAAAGCAAGAGAATTTTTTTATTCACAAATTTTATTTAAAAATTTAGTCATACTAAATAAAAATAAAAAATATTTCTTTGCATTTATGCTTTAGCATTCTAGTAATATCAAACTAGTAATATATCTTTACTTATACTCTTTAATATATATAATATCTTATATTTGTATATAAAAAATATTGATAATTTTTCATTATCAGAGATATTACAAGTTAATAATAATATAATTTATTCTTTTGATTTCTTTTTGTCTAATAAAGATATATATATAATTAATCTATCTAATTCTAGTTATTAGTATAAAATAATTTCATTACAATTAAATATAGCTTAATGATCATATTTTTTGAGAATATCTTGCAAATCTACTTGGAATTGTAAAATATTTTTCATGTTAATACTTTCAATTTTATTATATTTTTTATATGATCATAAATTATTTTTCTTTTTGAAATTCTTTAACTATTTAAATAAAGCAAGAAATTTACTTTTAAATCCAAATTCTTTTACAAATATCAAAGTATATTTCATTATAATACTATTATTCAGATCAATATTATTTTGAATTAATACAAGATCTATCTAAAGTTTTATAATATTATCAATTTCAATGAATACAGATTTTTTATTATATATTTACTTAGTGCTTGGAATTCCTATCTCTATTATTAATCATATTTTTTCTTGTTTTAAATATCTGAGACTACTTATTTTGATATTTTATACATCTTTACTATATCTTTTTGCTTGAGTACAGAATTAACTTTCATATATTCACATAGTTTCTTTTTCTATAATACTATTAAGATAATGTGAGTTTATTTATTTATATTATTTTACTAAGAAGTATTTTTTTATTTATTATTTAAATTAATAGGATTATAAGTCAATATTATGTTGAGTTTATAAATTTGCTAGATACGTATAATGAAAAATAAGAAATAAATCTTATTATATCATTATGTATAACAGACTTTACTATAATATAGTAAATTTTAGTATGAATATAACAGATTTAGTTATATAAAATTCATTATATCAAGCTAAACTAAATTAAATGTATTTGAATAAATTAGTCTGGATTTATTATATCATTATTTAATATAAAAGTCCACTATAATACTTAATAAAAATTCTATTCTAGCAAAAAAGTTTGTATAAGACAAAATCTATTATATTGATAATTTATTATATTAACTTTTACTATATATACTTAAAGTTTAAATTTAATTTTAATAATTAAATCTTATTTATTTATAATTATTTATAAATATTTATTTTAATAATTATTTTTATTATCTTTTTTATTAAAATAAATTATATTTGATTATTATTATTTAAATAATTATAATTAAAAATCTTAATTTTAAATAAGTTATATATTATTTAATTGAAAAGATTTTGTAAGCTTTATCTAAGTTATAAAAATCTTTATTTTAATTTTTATTTAATATTTTTATTTTTTTATTTGAAAAGATAATAAAAGAAGATTAAGTTAATATACTTAATAATTTTTAATTTATATTTTTAATCTTTGATTTATAATTTAGTTTTTTAATATTTTTTAATTTTTATAATCATATCTCTTTATTTATTTTATTGTATTAATATAATACTTATAAATATTGATACTAAAAAGTCTTTAAAATAATTTTAATTTTACTTAATATTATAAATAATTCAATTTATAATTTAATATATAATTATAAATTATATTCTAAATAAAATCTATCTTTCTAAATATAACTTGTAATAATAATTATATTAAATTTATTTAATTTAAATTATATTTAATAATCAAATCATATTTATATTATTATTTATATAATAATAAAACTAGATTTTATTATTAATTATAATATTTAAATATAATGATGAATTTATTTATTATTTTATGAATTTGAAATATAATAACTGATTTATATTTTATATCTTCATTTAATAATAACTATAATTCATATATTCTAATTAACCTAATATTAAAATCCAAATAAAGCTCTGCAAATTAGTTTATTAAAATCTTTAACATTTTTAGCTAAGCATTCTTCAATTCTTTTTCATTAGAAAATCACTAACTTCAACAATATAAAATTTCTCATCTTCTTTTAAAATAATTATATCAATTTTCTTTTCAGAAGATTGACATTTATTATTTATTTTTTGAAAATTTGTATCTTTGACATTTATCTTCCTGCAAACGCTCAACAATAAAAGGATTTGGGCTTATTATGAATGTGAACTGGGCTAGTTTCATAAAGTGAAGGTGGATTATTTTCTGATAATTTATTCCGACCTTCTGGTGTACGGTATCCGCTCTTGAATGTATCAGCTTCGGCAAATGTTGTATTTAGTTTGTGATGTTTCCATTGATTTCCTATCAGCCTACACAAAATAACTTGAGAATTGGAAGTATACTCAGGTGCAACACCTTACCCGAAGCGACGTTTGTTCCTGTCGATAGTGAAAAATATTCAGCAAATTAAGGAAGACGTATGTTTGAAAAAAAATCGTTCACGTCTATAAAGTCGGGCAAGTTTCCATAATTTCTGTTGAGGTAGTGCAGATCCCCGATTTATAAACATTGCCTAATAGACCAATCAAATCACAAGATAATCGTTTATTTTGATTTTCAAACGTTTCTTGCTAACACCCTCGGATTCACAAGTCCCATAAACCTATCGATGGCAAGGCAAAGCCAAGTGACCGACAAGGCGCAGGGGAATGCTATCAGCTCCTTCACAGTAACCTGCGCCATGCCCTATCCGAATTTTGGCTTCGCAGGTCTTTGTGAAAGGTCTGATATCATTCCTACGCCTTGTCGGTCACAAGGCTTTGCCTTGCCTTGCCATCGACAGGTTTATGGGACTTGTGAATCTTCTGGGGGTGTTAGACGGACTTGTCTATTGGCGCTTTTTCACTCTTCCTAGCATCAAAAAACGTCGATATTTTGGGTTATGTATACGTTAATTTAAGAAGGTACTCGGTTTTCTATTTTTTCTTTTGCCATAACACACAATTTTGCAGAATTTTTCATGAATGAAATGCTTACTGAAGTATTAACATGTTTTGCTATAATTGGGTCAGCCGAAGAATAAGTACGATGAAAAATTGATTCTCAAAAGTAAATGCATTATTTTTTATCATTTTTACTTTTAATAATGTATAAGATTAAAAATAACTTGATAAACCAACCCGAAGCAAACACGAGTTCCACCAGCATCTACCGATTGTAGGAGAAGACATATAGGTAAGTTATTTAATTATATTCTTTGTTTTATTTATACTTTAGATTTGAAACGTGCACGATGCGGTTTAAGGGCCGAAGATCCAATACCAGATTTGGAATTACTCGAAGGAGGTGGAAGTTGCTTTGCAACAAACTGATGCATATAAAAATTTTATAAGATAACCCTTAAGGTCTGCTTTCGCAGAACAGCGAAGCTAGTGTCTTCGACACACACAAAGATTTTATATATATATTAATGGAGCTGGCACGGCCAATTCATATAGCATTTTTCTTTAGATAAAACGTATAAAATCACTTAATGTAAATTATTTTTTCTTGGCAATAGTGATCGGCGTGAAGAATCTTCACGCACATGTAATTTTTATATTAGCCGTGGAGATAAAGCTGTCCCTAATTTCGCATACATAATCGTGTTTACTTTATTCTAATACAATATTATCGTATTTTTGATTGTGTTTTTGTTTATGCTGATAAATGTACTTATAAAACAAACCATCTTGATCTAATCTCAATACTAATTTATCATCAGCCGATTATATATTTATCATCGCGTGAGAGATGATTAGTTCTCGTGATACCACGTGAGAAGGTCGAGCGAGCTATTGGTCACCAAGATCGGTAAAACACTAGAGTCACGTGAAATAACGTAAAATAACGTGATGATTTACTTTTGAAATTCCCACACTGCCAAACTTCAATATAAAAGCCCATATTTTTGTATATAAAAATAATGAGAATTAAAATGAAGACAATGAATTTATTATGGATTCTCCTGACTATTCTCTTTTTATGTATTCTTGATGTTAAGTCAGGTAAATATAAATTTCAATTTATTTGATCAGATAAAAAATCTATTAATGGCTCATATTTCGGTTCTCTTAGACCAAATATACATAATGTCACCAACAACAGATCAACAATTCGTTATCGGCTCAATAATCCCAATTGTCATAAAAATCCAGTACGAAGGACTTGCACTTCTCGAAAATGTAATGCTGCAAGTATTAGATGCCGATAGCGGAAAAGTAATCGACGATGATTTGTACAATGTCAATCGACAAGATTTCGATAATGATCGAGGATTTAATACTACATTGTTCGTTGATCCTGACATTTATGTACCTAAAGGTCATCAGCTCAATAACAATGATTTGGCGACGGGAATTTACACGATTCGTGCAATTGGTGATTCCACATATTCAAATTCTCCTAACAGCATAAGAAAGCACATGAAGACCTTTAAAGATGTTAATTTTACGATTGTCAATGATCAGTCGATGAATATAGTTACGTTGATGCCGGGACCCAGTATGTGCTTCTCTTTTGTTGTTTCTTAATATGTGAATTTTATCATCAAAGAATTTTCGTGATTTTATGTTACATATTATTTTATAGTAATTTCGGTGGTCGACACGCCAGCCGCAGAAAATTGGAGCTCAATGTAATTTAAGATAAACATTATCGATACCTGTTTTTAATCATCATGTTGCAATTTGTTCCAATTTTAATTTTAGTTTGGGCTGAGCATCAAATTCTGAAATTGGAAATTAGAATTTAGGGGTAAATGTTAGGTAAATGCACTGTATGTTGGTTCAACCTTTAAAAGTATGTAAATGATATATTGTGCCTCAAATATAAATCGATCAGTTCTTTTTTTGCTCTCCCAATAGCATATGGTCAACCAAGTTTTCTCTTTGTTCCAGTGCTAACCTATACCCATACTCTTATTTTGGGCAGATCGTGATTTGGGGGCACTTTGTATGTTACGCATGTGGATGAAAATCTTAAATATTTATTACCAAAATTACAAAAAAACATAGAAAAATCTAAGAAATACAACGAGTAGAAAAAAAACTTATGTGTGGTGCAGAAGGGTAATAGAATCGTATATACAAGAAAAGGATGTAAAAAATAAATCTAGCTTTCAAAATGTACTATGACTTTATTTATTACTAATTTTACATAGATATACTTTGTCGTTCAAATGTCAATTTTTATTCTATTCATTTATTATCACACCATCGTTATCGTTATTGAGCCACCGTAATCCGTCATTCGGGATAGTTTGTAAAGTAGTGGTGCTTAATAATTCGGGAAAATTTTCGAGATGTGTATCGTCGCGGTATAGTGAAAGATAGGTGTCGGTGCCATAACCTTCCATGGAGACGAGCGATAAATCACCGCCAAAATCTGAAAAAAGATAATTCTTATCAATTATTGTTGTATTTTCGATTATAATTTTAATATAAGAAAATACTTACATCTAGCAGTTAACCTAGCTACGGGTAATCCATGGCCATAACTAATCAACGGCATATCCGTATAATCATTAATCTTTAGTTGCGCTTCACCCTCAAGCCGTATTCCTTCCTCATCCGAACGCCATATGATTCGTGGCACTTTCTGTTCAGAATTCTGAGTTGCAGTAGTAGTCGGACAATTGGGCGTTGAGCTATATACATAATTCCACACTTTCTCCGAAGCAGATATCGGAATACCACCACCTTCATCCGATAATTTAATTGTGACGTCTTCGCCGCCATCGACAATGATCAGTTTTATTGCGGGGAGTGAGGGGCTCGAGTGATGGAATTCAAGAGTGGCGCGTAGGGAATTTTTTAAGAGTTCAAAGAGAATACGGTGCAAGTGTTCTTCTATGTATGTGGTGGTTATTGAAGCGCTTGGCGTTACAATTTTTACTTCTGGTGCCGAACGTCTAATTTGGATAATTAATCAACAATATAAGCACAAACACAGCGTAGGTAAAGAAAAGAATAGAAAAGAAAAGAAAAAAATAATAAGACTTACTTGTAATGCTTTTCACATGTTTTTCTCGCATCACGAATAGCGCGTTCAGCAACTTGTAACGGGCTAATTCTCTGCACCAAGTTCCTGCCTTCATCATGTAGCGCCAAATGTTCGCCAATCAATATACGAGTACCCAAATTCATTGCATAAAACCTATCAAAAAATTCTCGCGTTTCCGGCGTATCCAACGCCTCGATTGGTGTATTCGTCGATTCGAGCACATCCCTAAATGCCTGACCAAACGAAAGCATGTTCAACCGATTTTGTCGTTGAATGTTTCTTATCAACGCGGTGAATGATTGCTCGGCCGCAAGAGTGTCCGGTTTCGGGCTTGACGCCAGCAGGCAAATGTATTCATAGTATTTTTCACGGAATCGTTGGAAGGTGGGTGTTTTGTTCATGTTGTGCGGTATGTTTGGTGAGTTTAGCATTTTTAATGTTTGTGAGAAGCGGATGGGAAGTTCCTGATGGAGAAATTGGGCGGGTATTAGAAAGCCGGTATTATTTTTTGTTTCTAATACGTGTCTATTTTAACGATTATGCATAAATAAATGGGTTAATTTTTATCATATTATTACTAACATTAAAGTTATTATCTTACCTTCCAACGGTGGCCAAATGTTTCAATGAAAGTCTTGTTACTCGTTGGGACCATAGCTTGTTGATTACTTCACGCGGAACTGCACGTAAAACGGGAGATGGTATCGGTGTCATATTTTTATTATTATTGTTGTTGTTATTGTTATTGTTATTATTATTTTATTGTTGTTGTTGTTGTTGTTGTTGTTATTGTTGTTGTTGTCGTTGTTGTCGTTGTTGTTATTATGATATATAATTATATTATTATACAAATTGCAAAAGTTTACAATCTTTCGAATGTTTTCATTCGTCAGGGTATATGTAAAATAGCAAGTGCTTTTATACCGTATTGAGAATTATGTGTATATATAGTAAACCGACGTAGAATTTTGATTTGATCGATTTCGTTATTATTTTTTCAGTGTAGACAGCAGTGTTTGAATATTAGGGAAAGAATAATAATCGCTGTTCGAAGGACGATGATGTTGATTCTCGCACTCTTATAAAGTTAATGGAAAGGAGGCGTAGTCACACAAAATGCAAAACGCAATACTGCTATTTATGGAAATAGTGAAAAGTAGGGATATGCACCAATATGAATTGATGAATGTATGACTGTTGACGATTTATGACTGATGATGATATTATTTCTGTTGGAATGTTTTTTTGGTCAGCTGCTAAATGATAATGCGTTAGAGATCTTCACCGTATGTGGGAATATGAGGAAAAAAACCCTGATCTAGCACGCACTCGAATTTTTTTTTAAAGTTGGACCCGATGTTTGTTGAAGATCTTCACGAGGAAATATGGAATTTGGCGGTCTGTATCTAATGAAATGTGTTACGAGTAATCAAAAGCAATAACTATATTTGTTAGGAGAAGTGGTGGTGGGTTAAATGTCAGTGAGAACACATGCAATTTTATACTTTTTTTCTCTCATTTGTTACCTCTTGTTGTTTGTTATTATTACTTTGTGCTACCGTAAATATGTAATGTTTTTGATACAATTTTTTCGGTTTCTTTTTATTTTTTTGATGATACATCATTTTCTGTAAATGATGACGATAGGGCTCCGCCTCATCACCACCCAATTCTCAATTTAAATCATCTATCTAATATGGTGTAATGGGATTTTCTTTTCACACCACCCACTACATCATACAGGACGTGCCATGAATTACTTTGAATTCTGCATGCAATAAAATCTAATCTTTTATTGTTTCATCGTTACATTGCAGAAATATAATGCAATCGTGACCATGCACCCATATTTGATTATCAGTTATGACATAAAGATAAAATAAATTAATTAAATTTTAGTCTGGTGACTTTTTTAATAAACCCGAAAGAGATTGGCATTTCATTAATAATAAAAAATTACATAAAAAATAAATAAATTCGTTTTAGTTCGGGGGAAAGATTGTAATTAATTAATTAATCAATGTTTGAAAGTACACCTTCCCCATTTATAAAGTCTCTTCATTTTTTAAGATCAATTTTTTATGTTGTACTCGGGTTTTGTCTATGAAACATATATTTAAATCATGCGTCTGATATCTGTTTTATATATATATGTTAATAACTATAGACTGATTTTAAAGTTTCACACAATATGAATTTCCCAATAAGGAACATAGAAAGAAAAAGACACGACATCGGTCTTAGCATACATAGTAAACTTGACGAAACCATGTGCGACAGCTAAAGTTCCCATGTCTCATTATTAACAAATACATTGTTAACAAAATGACTCAAGCGTCGTTGCCAGTTCTAGATTAAATTTTGAAAGTTTTATTGATTAGAAGCAAAGTATGTGTACGAGATTAATATGAACCGTCTATTGATTATGAGCTATGACACTGGCGTAAATATCAATAATAAATATTTCTGTAAGGGAAATTAGGGTATTTTGACACAGGATGGGTATTGTGACGAAAGTCTATCTTGAAAAGGTATCAATATAAAAAAAATGGTATTAACATAATGTGTGATGGTAGGCAGAATTATTGACATCGACTCATTTTCGTCACAATACCCATTTCCCCTTATAAGGTTAAGATAATGACGACTCTAAACATTGATGAATAAACTCACCGATTCGCCAATTCCTTGATTTTTGTTCTATTATAGCGAATTCTATTGGCCAATACTTTGCGAAATGCTCTTCATTAAAAAAATATTAATAAAAAAAATCACAGTTCGACTAAAACTAAGATAATAAAAATTGGTGCACAAACTTTTCATCAAGTTCTACTTGACCATCATCGTCTTTAATCGGTGATGTTGGTTCGCTTTCGTCTTGGTTGCTCTTGTTTTCTTGATTACGTGAATTTTTTGCGAATGAAAACGGCACAAGGAAACTAGCTTCAATAGGAAATTGTATCACTTTTTAAAGAAAGAAAAAATAATTAGTAAATAAAACGCAGTGTAATTGAAAAATGCGGAAAAATATTTCTCACTTTGTGTATCAACAACATGCTGGTCAAAATGACTATTGATCATTTGTTTCACTAATATAATTTCTAAATATCAGTATTAATAAATCTCATTAAATAATGAATTTAAAATTTCTTCTCATTACATTCATTCAATTTGGCGTGGATTCGCTGAAAACTCTGCATTATATCCTCTTTGTGCGCGACCTTCTTCTGTTCTTGTTCGCCAATGGATAACGCGTCTGAGATCAATTTTACCCATTTGATCGATTCGTCTTTTGTCTTTTTCACTTGATTTCTATATTTTCCTCTTCAATAAATTAATGAATTAAAAAAACATTGTTCTCAAAAAAAAAAGACAGGGAGAAATCAGAATTCCACCATATGTTTCTTACACAAGTTTTTGGCATTTCTCATCAGTCTGCCAAATTTCCATCTCGTCGTCAACCAAGCATCTATCTAAAAGTGAGAGATGGGCTTCCAAGCTATTAAAGTCAATTTTCTCGTGAGTAATTTCTTTTTCGTGGAATGACTTTTCTTTGGACATCTTTGAATCAATATTCGAAAAAATCAAACTTAGAATCACAGTCGAATTATCGTAATCTACTCCACGCTATAAATTGAATCTCTTATTGCAGATTAATAAATCAATACTTATAGCTTTTATCATTGCTTTACAGTTTGAATAATTCAAGCATAATGTAGATTTATTGATATAAAAAATAAAATCTATACAGACAAGCCCCATTCAATTTTGTTTTCTCAAGAATGATGCAATTTGATTGTATATAGTACAATATTTCAAATAAAATTATCCAATATAATAAAAATAATTATGCTGCTTAATTCAAATCACAAATTCTTAATATGACAAATGCTTTTTATAATTCAATATATAGACTAAAATTTGTTAACTTTTAATAATTGGCTATATTTTATACAGTAATCATATAATCCCGTTTTCGAATTATGAAAAATGTTACTATATTAGTTTATAAAGAGATTTAACTCTATCTCTTTTATAACAATAAATATTCAAAACTGTCTAATAAAATTCATCTCGATATAGTAGATTTGCTAAATTTCAAACCTCTTAATATAGTGAATTTTTACTAATAGATTTTTTATATAAAAAGAGTCTATATTGAATATTTCTTGAAAAAGAAGAAACTTATAAAACAAATATGAATTAGAATTACGTTAAATTAAAATAACCAAATTTAAAAGAAAGAGTGAAAATAAAAAATGATAATAATTAATCTAGCAAAATATAAGAAGAAAAAATATAAACATAAAAGAAAATACTATCAAGTCGCAAAATATTATCACAAATCAAAACTGTCAAAAAATATTAATTTTTGGTAATGGGAACATTGTAACAATTATTTTCAAATGAGCTTATATTGCATATTTATTATTAATTTATTATGATATTTGAAAGTATAAGAATAAAAATCTTACGAGAGCATTTTACTTTTTATTGGTATATTTCAATCATTTCATATAGCGAATATTCGATTGAACAACAGATCTATTAGTAAATAAATCATTCATTAGATTAATTCGTTATCTCAAGTTTTTAATAATATTTGATTCTATGAAACAAAAATGATTCTTTGAATGATTTTTCGTGCTAAAAATCATGGTGGTCGTGATGAATTGATACTATTAAATCTCAACATGGTCCATTTATAGAACTTTCAAGACTTCGCTCAGTCACTGAATTAAGACACAGTTTTTACAAAGATCCATAATTGTCTAGTTTCGGAAAGTGAAAGCTACCAGACAACACGCATCTCGTTCGCAATAATCGACAGTAATATTTTATGCAAGTAATTTTACCTGTTGAAATTATTGTAAGCTCAGAACACATGTAAATCTTGCTTCGGATTTTACAGCGTTTTTCTTATTTAGCAATATTTTTGTTTTATATGCACTTTTTTTTTGTTTCTCATCATTATTTCGGACCTTTTATTTTTACGCATATATTTTTCAAAGATTTTTTTCTATGGTCACACGCATTATAATGTGCATCATTGCGGAAGAGTAGCTTCTGAGAACATGCTAAATGTATAGGTAGTAATAAAAGCATATTCCGATTACAAAAAATCGCACAAATTCTTGTGCTTTTACATGGTATAACGTCACCGTAATTTTCTCAAATAATTTGAAACATTTCACATTTTTTAATTTTCAAAGTGAGACATAAAATTATATTAATAACATGTATTTATTTATGCGTTGTTCTCTACAAATACATACAGTGTGATTCAAAATTATTTGGAAAAGTAAATCTATTATTACTCCACAACCACTGAACCAATTATAATAAAAATACATTCATTTGAAAGATAAAAACATGTAATTTTTTTATTTAAAAAAATTAATAATCAA